>BHFT01003156.1:0-13094 GCA_004320025.1 Laticauda laticaudata | reverse complement strand
TATTCATTCTTTGCGGCCTGGTACAAAATGATCCATGGACCGGTACCGGTCTGGGGCCCAGTGGTTGGGGACCCCTGATATATAGAATTCTTCTCTTTAATATAGAGGTTCCCAAACTCTTCAGCTCAATTTGTCTTTTGTAAAGGTTCATAATGTTCACTGACCAGTGGTAAACTGGTAAAGTTTCTCTTGAAGACTTTCTTAATTTAATGAGCAATTTTCATATGAAGCATTTAATCGTTTAACACTAAGGGGGAAAATATGTTGTTTTAAGAGGGAAAACAAATGTAAAAATAAGGTTAGTCAGCCTATTTCCTTATATACTGTAAGAAAATACTTATTTACTTATTTAATTTATAAGTATATACTTATATAATACTTATATTATAAGTATATAATACTTATATACTTATTTACTGTAGGGAAGTAAACCAGGCATGGTACTGACGATCCTAAATACTATTTAAATCAAAGCTCCAACCATACCTTCCACTTGAGTCCAGAAGTGAATATCATTCATGGAAAAGATAGGCCAAGAAATTGAGTAGTGAGATATGAGAAATGACTTCTGTGTAGCATAGCGATTCATTTCTGTGAAATGCGCTGCTAGTTTTCTAAATACTATTTAATTCACTATATAATTTCTCCTTTGTTCAGCAGTGACAGAAGACTTTGATAAAAAAGAACAACAATAGCTTTTCTTTCTAGGCAAAGTGGCACATTTTTAAAGAACTATTCTGGAATAAAATTCTGAAAACATATTGTTTCGATTAATAATAGACCTTTGTCCTGTGGTTAATATCTCCACAGTGCCGAAGCATCCTTTTCCAGATATAGTAGTTGAACATTTCTGATTTTATAGCATTTCTTTCTCAATTAGTAAATGACAAGAGGGTCTACATAAATTAATAAAAAGTATAAAAATAAGATTTTTCAAAGGTTTCAATACACTGCTATAGAATTACAGGATACAAAGGCATACAGATAGTCTTTTGTTTAGTTATGGTTTGACGTTATAATTTGACTTTATAATATTGAACAGGTCTCATCAGAGAAGACAAAGAATATCTCTCCCATAAACAATATAATGATGTATAATTTATAGAAATCTACACCAAATTAGCTGTCACCTAGATAAACAAGAATCTCATTAGGTGTTGGAATTCCTGTACATTTGTTGAAAAGTGTGCTATAGGACTCAGGAATTATTGTCCAAGGAATTAGGACAAGTAACTGCAGGACTATTACAAGAAAAGTTAGTTAACTTTCCCAAATATACAATAACTGAAAACAAAGAAATAAATCACCTGGTTGAGTTGAACAGCTATAGAAATTGAATAAATAAATAAATTGGCATTACAAATCAAATCCAATGAGGAAAAAGGAGGCAAAACTGAAGATAGATTAATATCCAACAAAAAGGACGGCACCAGGCAGCTACAGGCCAGTCACTTGGTTACCAGCAACTTTCTTTTAGGTCATGCTACTGGTTTCCAGAACTGGTCAGAACCAGTTCTGAGTGGCCCATACAAAGATTTCTTTGAATCATTAAAGCAGCCACATCTTTTCTCAACTGTGAGAATGAAGAACTTCAAAGCCAGGAGCTTTAATTATTCAAAAAGAGATTGTTAGGAATGTAAGTCACCTAACAGTTAGTTGGGTTGGAAAATATATAAACCAGGATAGACATTTTAATACCGTCTCTTTAAAGGAATGCTAAAACTGTAATTGGGTGCGGTTCCTCAAATGGCCATAAGATGGAGCCAGAAACCTGTGTTGTTTAGTTCCTGTTCTGTTCTGGAGAGTGTTGCTCTTCCTATTGATTGTTTCTGATCATAGTTCTTCTTGGGTTTGATGTAAGTCTGCTGCTGAACTGTTTTTAATACTGGACTTTGTTATTGGATTATCCCTGGACTGAAAACTGATTGCTTTGGCTTGAATGACTTAGACTGCTTGTTTGGACTTTACTTAACCATTTTACTGGAAGTAAAAACCTACACTTTACTATACAGAGTATCTGTGTGCTGTTTGTATGTTATTCTTCACCACTCTCACTATGTCTCCCTGTGTGCACTCATTCTCCTAACTAGGAATTACCTCAACAGAGATGCTTCATTTAATACATTCATATTATTTAAACATTTAATTACTCAAATAAATACAGTATATATCTATATGTTTCTTGTACAAGAATTATATCTATGGATATACCAT
Source organism: Laticauda laticaudata (assembly GCA_004320025.1). NCBI lineage: Eukaryota > Metazoa > Chordata > Lepidosauria > Squamata > Elapidae > Laticauda > Laticauda laticaudata. The sequence continues at coordinate 10,880 of BHFT01003156.1, read as the reverse complement.
AAATTGTAGGCATGGCCAGTTAACTAGTAATGGTTTATAAATACAAGGCATCATGATTATAAATTCTTGTTTAAAAAAAAATCATAGACACCTTAATCTTTAAAATCAAAAGTACCTTAGCTCCTCCTGCTTATGTTCTTGACTTCTTTGTTTAAACATCCAAGACAAGCTGTGAATCATTGCATTGTTGAATAATAATTATTCATCAAAACCATTTGTCTTTAAAAACAAGCCATCCTTGCTTGACAAGCCATAAATCTTTAATATATGGATTTGTTACAGGAAACAATACCTAAGTCAGGAAAGTATGCTGCATTTAGAACATATCCAGATTTCATGATATTATTTTGGCTTATATGAATAGGGTGAGATAAATAAGGGTATGCATTTTAAAATTTAATGCATAAGTGTTATGTTACTATAGATCTTTCAGAGTTTCATTAGTAGCTCTACCTTAATGGTTTAAATGGGCTAGTGCAGAAAATTGTATGGTAATTTTGACCCATACTAATGGCAAAATAAAATTGGAGTTAAAACATTTTTATAAGTTGCATTACATAAAATATCAGGACCTTTTATTTTTAACATTTGTATAACATCTTAAAATGAAATCAAAATGTCACTGTATTTGAGTGAACCTAAAACTACAGCAAACTATTATGTGAATAAGAACCTGCCATCTTCAGTTGTTATACACTATGTGATAATACATAGCTGTTCCAATTAGATTGTCTTTGATCCCAGAATCATATTATATATTGCCTTTCTTGTCTATATCCCTTATTTTTAGAGACTATCATCTGTTCACATAGTATGCCTAAAATATAAGAGCTTCTGTTTGTTGATCATTGCCTCAAGATTGTCATATTGCTTGATTGTTTTTGCAGTTCATTTTACTCCCAAATGTGCTTTTCTAAAAGGGAAGTTCTTCCTCCTCCTCCTCCTCCTCCTCCTCCTCCTCCTCCTCCTCCTCCTCTTCTTCTTCCTCCTCCTCTTCTCACTCTTTCTCTCTCTGTCTCTCTCTCTGTCTGTCTGTCTCTTGTCTTTCTGTCACTGTCTCTCTGTCTCTGTCTCTCTGGTGTGTGTGATGTTTTCTGGTGGACAGTAATGACATGTCCTCAGCCTTCCTAACATTCATGCAGACTTTTTAAAAGATATCTTGTGACTTTTTTTTGCAGTCAATGGTCATTTCCTTCCCATGTTCCAGTGAAACAATATTCCCCTTCTCAGATTCCTTAAAGTATGCCTGGTGGCAGGTAGCTTCCTATCTTATACTTAATGTGCATTTCAACTAGCAAACAGGCAGGAAATAAAAAATATAGCACATTATCCTATAATATTTATCTGTTATCATGCTGGTTATCAAATCTAAATCAAAGCAACAGTGCAACTTATGGATGTGGACATCCTAAAGTGTGTTAATTCTCATACTTCCCACATTACTTTCCAAATGCATACAATGAAGAATTGGGAAAAGGGAAAAAATCACAATCCCATACTCTACTTACTGGAGAGCATAAATTGAGCTCTAAGCTGGACCCCATCTAAACTCACATTTAATTTGAGGAAACAATGTATATGTCTTTTGCAGAATTTTATGTGAGACAAATATAGCATTTCTAACTGAACATTATACCTACCTTTTGGCTCCTATATATAGAATTTTTGAAAGCCTCTTTGAAATAACAATGACAAAGCAATTCATTTGAATATGAATTGAAGGATATTACAAAAGCTTTCAGCCTCACCTTGTTTCTGATCTGTGTGGCCCTCTCCATCAGAACTTTCCACTAATTTCATGCCTATTATTTAACTGGCATCAGAGTTTCAGTATGTTGTGCAGTCAGCTGTATAATTGTAAGAAACATCTGGTATCAATCAGAATTCTTCAGTGTTAAATTCCTATAATAACAATGTCAGCAATATGAACTTATTAGAAAATATATGATATTTGCAGTTCATTGATTAGAAAACAGCTCTGCAAAATAATCCTCTTCTTAAATGCCTACAGATTTAGGAACTTGAGAAAGAGAAAGGGGGGTACAATAGATTTGACAATTCTTTTATTGCTGAATATTGTTGTAATGTTACAATGTAACAGTGCAAAGCATTAAGAATTTTATAAGACATTTAGGGAAAAAACATGGAAATGGTATTAATTATAGATAATGGTTTTAAAAGATGTGCTTCATTTTGAAAAAGGTTAAAGTGATGTGCTTCTTCAAAGTTATTTTGTGAAGCAACTTAACTGAAGTGAAATTGTTGGTCAGTTTGTTGCTTTCAGCAAACATTTGATGACTGTTAGAGAGGCAGTGCACCAAATAACTACGAAGCAACACTGAGCATTTTGACTGGTCTCCACCTCTGGACTACTTGCATCACATCACAGAGGTGGAGAACATACTGTTCTCCACCTCTGGACTACTTGCATCACATTTTGATTAGCCTCCTGGTCAAAATGTGTCTTTGTATTAATTTCACAACATAGAGACAGATTTAACCATAGTTTCAATTGGGAAAATGTGACGATCACATTTTCCAGGCCAAGTCCAAAAATGCCAGGGAAATTCTAGAAGCCTGGAATTAGCCATCAGTGGATACTTAGATATTAACAACATTTATATTATGCAAAAGAAACAATAAATCAAAAGAGACAATCAATACAAAAAGGAGCAAAAAGATCCAAACACCCCCCCCCCATGAGCAGTCAGCACCCAAATCAACATAGATTAATTCCAAGGTTAATAACAGACTGACAAGCAAGTAAACAATACCCCAATTAAGAAACTGTCAAAGACCCAACAGTAAACAGCCCAACCAAAGAATCTTTAAGACTACCCACACCAACACTGACAGGGCAAACCACCAGCATATAATCTGACAGCAAACCACACTGCTATGGTAGCACTGATAATGTTATCTAGTTTGAATAATGAAATGTCTTCAAGAAAACAAGCAAGCTCAGAAAGCTTCTAGGATCCCTCTTTTCAACTCTGAGATATTCTCATATTCTCCTTTATTGTCTTTCAATTTTCTGCCTACTATTCCAGGCATAATACTTGTACAGAAATCTTTTCTGGTCTGGCAAAATCAGATGTGAAATGAAGTTTAAGAGAAGCTATGTATCATGATTCCACATGAGTCTGCATTATATTCCTTCTGCAGAAGGAACATAGGCTGTTGAAATGATGTACAGGTGATACTCGAAAAATTAGAATATCGTGCAAAATTTCATTTATTTCAGTAATGCAACTTAAAAAGTGAAATTAATATATGAGATAGACTCATTACATGCAAAGCAAGATAGTTCAGGCCGTGATGTGTCATAATTGAGATGATTATGGCTTACAGGTCATGAAAACACCAAATACACAATCTTAGAAAATTAGAATATTGTGAAAAGGTTCAATATTCTAGGCTCAAAGTGTCCCACTCTAAATCAGCTCATTAAGCTTATTAACACCTGAAAAGGGTTCTTGGGCCTTTAAATGGTCTCTTCATGCAGGTTCAGTAGGAATCACAATCATAGGAAAGACTGCTGACCTGAACAGTTGTGCAGAAAGCCATCATTGACACCCTCCAAAAGGAGAGAAAGCCTCAAAAGGTAATTGCAAAAGAAGTTTGGATGCTTCCCAAAATGCTTATATCAAGGCCACATCAATAGAAAGTATTGTGGAAGGGAAAAGTATGGAAGAAAAGCAGTAAGGATGGACCGCAGTCTGGAGAGGATGTCAGGAAAAGGCCATTCAAAAAGTGTTTGGGACTTTTACAAGGAGTAGACTGAGGCTGGAGTCAGTTCATCAAGAGCCACCACACATAGATGGATCCTGGACATTGGCTTTCAAATGTAGAATTTCCTCTTGTCAAGCCGCTTCCTGAACAATAACAACTTCAAGAAGCTCTTACCTGGGCTAAAGAAAAACAGAATTGGTCTGTTGCTCAGTAGTCCAAGTCCTCTTTTCTGATGAGAGCAACTATTGCATCTCATTTGGAAACCAAGGACCCAGAGTCTGGAGGAGAATTAGAGGCACACACTGCAAGATGCTTGAAGATCCAGTGTGACGTTTTCCACAGTCTGGGTTGATTTGGGGAGCCAAGTCATCTTGCTGGTGTTGTCCATTGTGCTTTATCAAATCCAAGGTCAATGCAGGAGATTTTGGAGCACTTCCAGGAGATTTTGCGAGCACTTCATGCTTCCTTCTGCAGATGAGCTTTATAGGGATGCTGACTTCATTTTCCAGCAGGACTTAGCACCTGCCCACACTGCCAAAAAGCACAAAAACCTGGTTCAATGACTGTGGATTGCTATGCTTGATTGACTCGCAAACTCACCTGACCTGAACCCCATAGAGAATCTACTGGGGCATTGTCAAGAGAAAGATGAGAGACATGAGACCGAACAATGCAGAAGAGGTGAAGGCCGCTATTGAAGCATCCTTGTCTTCCATAACACCTCAGCAGTTGCCACAGGCTGAGGGGTAGCTTCCATGCCACGCCGCATTGAGGCAGTAATTACTGAAAAAGGGGCCCAAACCATAATATGTATTGTATGCATGCTTATACTTTTCAGAGGTCCGATATTGTTCTATGTACAATCCTTGTTTTATTGATTGCATGTAATATTCTAATTTTCTGAGATTGTGGATTTGGGGTTTTCATGAAATCATCATCACAATTATGACTAATCATGGCTTGAACTATCTTGCTTTGTACATAACGAGTCTTTCTCATATATTAGTTTCACCTTTTAAGCCGCATTACTGAAATAAATGAACTTTTGCACGATAGTCTAATTTTTCAAGTTTCACCTGTACTTGTTTCCTTCCTTTTCCATACTGAATGTTTTAATTATGCTTGGGGTGGCATTTACTAATTGTGTAAAGTACTATTGAAGTCTTTGGAAACATCATACCTGGTTGAGTCATTCTTTTGTTAACTTCATGTTTTCCCAAGGATAGAAAAGAGTGGAGGAAAATTATGAATGAAAAATGACAAAGCCTAAATCATTCCAAAACATTTAGAAGCAAGGTAAAGTAGGTTAATCTTATTTTTAATATGTTATTGTTCAATGAGTATTGCCCAATGCTCATGACAGCTGGTTTGCATCTAACCTGGTATAAGAAAATCCTACCTGGATTATATGTTTCATGGAATTCTGAAGTGAAAGTTAGGGACAGAAAAAGAAAAGACTATGGTAATACAAATACCAATATACACATGCTTCCTAATGGGCTTGGATGTGACCTTCACTTGTGTCTGTAAGCACACACTAAATATTAAGGGAACAGCAGGTTCTTTTACTTTATGGGAATCATTTAGGTTTGAAAAACTGTGGATCAAACTCTCGGCCTGAATGTTCCATTGAGATTCTATGGAATTTATATAGTGCATAAAGACTAAAATACTGACACGTGAAATACCATATGAGCATAGGTATAGGTTAGTATTTACTGGAAGTGTCAATTGCTATAAGAATAACTGAATTATGAACTTAATTTATTCTTTAAAAAACCTATTCAGTGAAAAGAAATTTATTGTGAGGAGGCAATGTACTTTAACTACCATTATAACATTTTACAGGAAGAGAATAGTCATTGTGGGATAGAAGTAAATAAACTACAGACTCCTAATAATATTTTGCCTTTGGAAATGGGAAATCTTGTCATTGTATTAACTTCTACAGATAGCCAAGAAGATGTCATGTTATTTATTGTGAAGGTCAGCCAGTGCACTCAAATACTCATTTAAAATGGTGTGCTTGATTACTAGAGGCTATTCTTACTGCATTCATCAGCATTCTCCATCTTACAGTGAAAGAAAGCGAAAAAAAAAAGGAGGTATGGGGAGAGGAGGAAAAGCTGAGCAGCAATAAGTTACTTGCTGTATCATTGCTCTCTCAGGACTTCCACCTCACCTTTAGTGAAACAACTTTCAAGCTAATTAAAAATGCACATATCTAGAACTCCAATTGCTGATCCTGAAGTATCTGAGTAGCAGTAATATTTACAGGTTACCAAGCAAATATAATCATTCGACTACATCAGTCTTCTTTTCAGAAAATGATAGAGACTTGTAAAAAGGATGCCTCTGTCTCAGGAACAGAGCTTGCAGATTACTTGTCGTGTCCGTAGCAATATCGGTCCTGGTCAGGGACACAGCTGTGGACTGCAAGTAGCAAGAAGGGAGGGGTCTGCCTTATCAGATCTTAGAGAGAAGATAAAAAAGGCAGTTCAGATACAATGGGATGTGGCACCGCCCCGGAATCCAAAGCATAAGCTTTCCCATGCACTCTGACATCTTCCAGCAGGCCTCGACTCTTCCCGAGCCACAGCCAGTAAGCATGCTGGGATCGCGATTTATCACTCAAGAGAAATTGAGGTTCTAAAATCTGCATGGGAAGTTAAAATAGTTCGCATCTCAGATTAAGGTTCCGTTTCCTTCGAGCGATATCAGTTGGCTTAATTTTGGCCTCGGTGTCTTCCTGTGCACACAAAAGGGCTGTTTTGTGTTGTGCCTGGGGTAATAGAAGTTCATTACACTGGTATGCCTCATGGATCAATCTTGGGTGAACTTCCTCAAGTTCGTTCCGTTGTAATTCCTCTGTTGCTCAACTTGCTTCTTCTTCCATATAAAATTCATCTCTGGTATACGTAATTCATGGGGATGCAGGATTTGAAATCAACTTCTTTATCTGTAGGCTTCTTTCATCAGCTGAACTCCTCTCGTCCTTTGTTAACATCTTCGTTACTTCGTTACCTTTGTGAAGACCCTTGGAGCGATGAGAGGCCGAAGGGAAGTGCTTGATACCAGTAATGGGTATTCTGATAACAGAAACAGAGAAACTGCAATGATGAGGGCCAAACTGGGATGTGGAGGTAAGCCCTAGTGAGATCAATGGAGAGGAGAAGGTCGCTCTACCGACGCTCTCTAAAATAGAATGCAAGATCTGCATTTTAAATCACCGGCTTGATTTTTACAAATTGGTTGAGAATTTTAGATCAAGAATGCTCACCCACCCCTGAGGCTTTGGGAATGATGAAAAGGCGAGAGTAAAAGCCACATCCCTGTTGAGATGGGGGAACAGGTTTCAAGAAGGTGCTGAATGGCTGATTCATGAGGGCTTGCTTGGAAATGTTCCGAGACACAGGACAGATCAAAAAAAATTTTGGGGGGTGGGGTTAGGCAGTCCAATTGTAACCTGACCTAATAGTGCTGAGCACGCAGGCGTCCGTCGTTGACTCTTCCCATTTGGAGGCAAAGAAGTGTTAGGTGACCTCCGATGGGTGGGGAGAATAAGGGATTGACTTAGAGTGACAGAAGGAATGACCCCCTCTGAAAGGGCCGTTTATCAGCAGAAGGTTTGTGCTACAAAGAGTTTAGCCCGTTGGTCAGGGCGTGTGGGAGTATGGCCTGTGAAAGCGCAGGAAGCGAGATGAGGGCTCCGCTCGGAAGGCAGGAGGGCGATAAGGAGCAGGGCAATAATCAGCTTTCTTCCCAGAGGAAAACAAGAATTTTACATTTATTCCTGGTTTCGATGAGATAAGGTCCAGAGCATCGCCAAAAGGCTTATTGTCTGCTGAAGAACTGAAGCCAGCTTCCCATTTTCGGCTTGACTCCGCCTGCCAATTTCAGAAGCCATAACAGTTTATCTTGCTGCTACTGAAGAGTGCCATGGCTTTGGATGCAAATTTGGCGGAATTGAGAGTTGGCATCCGCAATGAAATCCGCCGCTGCAATAATGCTTATTAAGGTCTGGTGAGACTGAAGGTCAGAAGCAGGCAATCTATTCTGGAGTTGCGCGCAGCCACCGTATGGATGCCCTGGTGTGAAGAAGGCTGCTGCTGTTGAAGCGCAAGCAGCCCAAGCAGCAAGCCTGGTGATTGCACTTGAGGGTTTGTTCGGAACATTTATCATCCAGTTTCAGGGTATCTTCTGGCTCTGTGGGAGTGCCAGAAGATGAGAATGAGGCAGAGAACCAGAATGTCAACAGAAGGCATGCCAGGGCATTGTCCAGAGCTGCGCTGACATTGTAGAAATGCTTATCTAGGAGAAGAATGGGTGAGGATCTGCGAAGGAGAAGCGCACTGTTCCTTGACCATGTCCAGGAACAAAAATGGGGAGAAGGCAAAACCTCTGCATGCATTACAGGCTTGGAGAAGAGTGAATTCCCTTGGCTAGAGGGATTTCCTTGTGGCTCAGGAGCCACTTCCTGTGGTGACATCTTGGCAGTGACCAAGGCCTTGCTGAGGTAATGGTCTGAAGAGAGTAGGTTTGAAGACCAATACAGAGGATGTCTGCTCAAGTTGAGAATCCTCTCCTCTGAAATATTTTGGTCAAAAATCTCACCTCTTCACACTTGAATGAGAGAAGTAACTGTGTTCAGATGGTTAAGGGCCTTCCTTCCTCATCAACCTCCTCCCATTTCTGGAGAGAAGAATGGACCTGAGGTCCTGGAGCTGGACCCTGAGGTAAAGCAGGATGATGAGGCAGGCAAGTTATAGATTGAAGAAGGAGAGAAGGGCCTGAACCTTTCCAGAGGTGTGAAGAATTTGCTTTGAAGCCTTCAGCCAATCCCTGCCTAATGGCTGATGAGACTACATCTTGGATATCCCTTGGTCTATGCTCAAAGGTAAGAGGCAGCGGCCAAAGGCCTGCTGCTGTGGGAGTAAAGGTGGCTTCAGCCTAGATTGAGAGAGGTTTGAGGGCCTGGAGGGAGAGGAGGAGCATAGGGTACAGAAAGCCTGTGTGGAAATAAGGCCCAGATCTGCTTAAATCCTGAGGATCTGACCGTACAGCAAGAGCCTCAGGAGACCAGGATGGAGAATGGAAAGGCTCATAGATAACTTCTCTTCCCCTGGGGGGGCTTGGTTGGGGCCCACAGTATATCACCTGAAACATGCTGTAGTTGCACTCCCTTCTGTTGAATAGTTCTGTTGAACTGCCTCTCAGAGCTGCATTGTCTGTGCTTCTCTGCCCCCAATTCAGCCTGAGTTGCCTTCTTAGGAGCTAGAGCCTTAGCTTTGATTTTAGCAAGCACCACTATCCTCTGGACTGATTGGGTGAGTTGCCTATGTCTATTTCTCCTATTGGGCTAAAGAGACTGTTCCACTGGGGGGGAAGTTCTGCAGAGGCTTATCTTGCTCCATTTGTAAAATAAAGGATCTTGCCGTTGGAAAGAAGCTGTTTAGAAATTTTTCTTTTTAAGCCCTTTAGGGTATAAATGGCCCCTGGCTTACCAAAATTGGCCACTCACCGTGGTGGAAGGCTTGATCCAGAATGGCCACTGACTACAGGAAAACAGGCTCCAGATTGAAGAATCGCTCCTAGGCTATACAGAGCCCGAGCGAAGTCAGCAAGGGAAAAACACAGTAACCAGCTACACGATCAGCTGGCTTGAGCTTTTATCAATTTGCCAATCGTGTTTACGATCCCTCCAAACTGCAGGCATGGGAGAGGTCTGCAGATACTGTCCAGCTTGCCTGCACAGAGCTCTGTAAGCTGCTCCAAACTTGCAGGAGAGAGAAGAGAGAGAAGGGAGGAGGGAGGGGAGAGAGAGAAGAGAGAGAGGAGAGAGAGAGAGAGAGAGAGAGAGAGAGAGAGAAGAGGAGAGAGAGAGAGAGAGAGAGAGAGAGAGAGAGAGAGAGAGAGAGAGAGAGAGAGAGAGCCCTGCTCTCCTGGGAGCTGCTTGAAGAGAGGAAAAAAGTACTGAAGATCGCTGGTGATTACTATCTAACAGAACACTTTCAGAGACACACTACTGACTGAAAGGAGCTGAATCAAAAGCTGGGGTCTCTCCTGGGAGCTGGCTTTTATATCTTAGTACAGACTCAGCTATCATGTCATTGGAAGGAGTCAACCCATCCTGGGCTCTCGATGCAGCATGGAGGAGAATGTTGTCTGCAAAATTATTTTTATGTGGTTGCCAGGATTCAAGATTGACCAATAAAAAAGAAGAGAAGAAATAATAACTAATAAGATCATTACTACTAGATTATATCTGATTCCAAAGGCTTCCAATGTGGAAAGGATAAGTAGCAGACAAAAAGCAGAAAATAGAAATCTCTAAAATGAAGGAGCACACACTGAACATGGATCATCATAAACCTTAAAGTTTCTCTTCATATCATATTTTATATAAAATATACTCTGACCAGCTGTTTTTTAAAATTAATCTTGTCATGGAATATTGAATTTTAGAAAATCTTTTTGGAAGGAATCTAGCTATTCTTGGGTGTTCTTGATCTTGAAAGTTTATGACCCAATTCTTGGTACTTTTATCAGCAGTTATATTTTGATTTTTTGTTGGAATTCAAGTTATTGTTTCTTTAATGCCTTTAACAAGATGATGCACTTACTCCTTTTTATCATGCACCATGAACTAAGATAGATTGCACATATTTCATATAGTTAATTAAGTTGACTGCTTAACAGGGTCACTAAGACAGATAGTTTGTTGACCAAATCTGCAAAGAGATTAGAGATTTTCTTTGATTCAGCTAGTCCTTGATTTATTCAAACCATATTTTGAAGCAGGGTACAGCACAAGAATCACAATGAATAAAAATAGGGTCCGAATAAGCAATAAATTTTATTTGTTTGTTTTTTTAAAACTCACAATGGAAAGTTGAAAACATGAAGTTCAGGAACACTTTTGTTTTCTCATGAGGGAAATGAATACATTCACTTTATGAAAGTCTTTGATTTGTAGATACAACAAATACCACACATAAATTTAATTTAGTTGGTAAGAATATAGGATATACGTCTAGAAATTTAAAGAAAATGTGAAGTATTTGTGAATCATTGTGTTCTTTTACAAAATCTAGATGTAATCTATTATGAAAAATACCTTCCTTAAGCCCATGTCCCACTGCACCAAC
>BHFT01003154.1:0-47296 GCA_004320025.1 Laticauda laticaudata | reverse complement strand
TGAACCAATCCCTTTTAGTTTTAAACAACCAATCAGAATGTATTATTTGGAGCCAACTATTTACATACAGAACAGTATACATAGTTCACCACAAGCTTACCACAAGTCATCTTTTGCTTTTAAAAAGGCAAATACTATTTTAGGCTACTGTAACATAAGCAGCGTTTCCAAATCACAAAAAGTAATTGTTCATTGTATTCTGTACATTGACTATAAGGTACATTGACACAAAGGGGACAGCACATGACCAATTTGTCCTTTGTTGTGACTGTTCAGATATGGGTCTGAGCCAGTCATAGGGTCCAAATCCAAGAGGCATGCTCCTAGGTCATTCTACTTGAAAATATCACATAGCGAAGACATTGTGCAAAATAGGGGAAAAAGCATACAATCAAACAAAGGCATATGTTTATTGTATTACAACTTGAACCCAATCTATTATTTATTTATTTGATTTATCTAGCTGCCCATCTCAACCAATGACTCTGAGTGATGTGCATCATAAAATGAAGAAACAAATTAAAAGCAATTTAAACAATTTAAATTAATTAAATATGTTGATACTGAATAGAATTATTCCAACAGCTGTTAATACAGCCATGGCCTTATGAAAGTATTTTTCTTCATTGTCCCTTTAATATATTTCTCAACTTCAGCCCAACTAATTAGAGGCATGTATCACTGGCCAACACAACTTTCCCAACTAACATTAGTAGAAATATTTTCCAATAGTCAGATAGTTATCATAAGTAACTACCACAAGTTACCAAGTGTATCTTTTTGCTTCTAATATAGAAAAGAGAATGAGAAAAAGCAGTAGATATTTGTATTCTAAATGTGTTGAACACAACATGTTCTTCTAATTCCTAAAAATGTTTGATTCTGACCAGGTTTAATTATTCATATCATGGAATATTAGTTGTATGTAGTTCAGCAAGCATTTTCAGGAGTGACCTAGCTATCCCTTGGGTAGTTCTTGGTCATGTAGAATTCATGATCTGCTTCACATATTTTCTCTGCAGTGTCTTTTCTTGGATATTCTTGTGAGCAGAACCGAAGTCATGTTGGATGGCCCATTGAATTGAATAAGGAAGTGTGTCTCAAATTCAGTAGCTCTGCTAAATAAGAAAGTGTTCCAGTTTGTGCACAAGAGAAAAAACAAGATAAGGCTAGAACAATAGGGAATTGTAATAGAGTGCTGCGATGTCAGAAACCGTGTAACTGCTTTTGCTAGATAGGGAGCTAGTATGAACCTTCGAAATATATGTGTCAATTTGAAAACAGAAAGAATGTGAGCCAAGCCCTCATACGAGGGGGCGGACAGTTAGAGTATAAAAATGCTGCCTGAATTTTGCTCTGTGTTCCTTCAATGCCTGAGGGAACCCATCTCTGCAGACACGTGAATAAAACCTTGTTTTCCTTGGATCAACGAATCTTTTGGTGGTTTTTTATCTGCCTCCACCTCACATTCTGGAATTACTCCAAATCTTAAGCACAATTATTTTTCTCTCAATTCCAACAATGGCACATTTTCCAAGCCTTTTTACATCACTCTGTTTATTATTTCTGTTTTATTTTCTAAAGGTTCCAATTTGTCACTAATTTGTTCAATTTATCCTGTAAGATAAGTTACCTATAGATCCTATAGATTCTTCATTATTATTATTTTTGGTAGCTTCTTCATTCATCTCATCTTTCAATTTTACAAAGCAATGTTCTTTCTCTCTTCATAAGCAACCAGTTAACTTTCAACAGATTTGACAGGATTAGTTACTTCAAACAATTTTGGTAATATTTTTGGAGTAATTGCATTTTCTGTCCTTTTCTCTACTGGCTCCCTTCTTCCTTCACTCTCACTTGTAATTTATCTGGTGACTACCACTTTTTAAATTTATAATCCAAAAGTTAAAGTAAATCAATTATAAAGCTAAAGGTAAAAGATAGACTGATCTTTTTTATTCCTTATTCACTGTGTCTTGGACCTAAGATGTTAGTGCATTCTGTCTTTCTGTAGTTTTAATGACATAGTCCATCTTCTGTTATACTTGTTTTCTAAATTCCACCAATTATGTTTTCTCTTTGATAGGTTTAGCTTTCAAATTTATGCTCTCCACTTTATCTATTTACAAATTTATTACAAAAACATTTTTAATAATAATAGTATTAATTTTTTGGGGAAAAACAATATAAGTAAAACAAAGTGCAACAAAAAATAAAAAACCCTCACATCTTCATCACAGTTATAAACAATTTCATAATCTCTTCACTTCCCCTCAATTAACAAGTATAAAACTGTTTATCTGATAACCCCCTCTTGGTAATAGCCANCCAAAGCAAATAAGCCATATCATTTTATCCCATTATCATCAAAAAACAAAAACAAAGACAGCTCTAAAATAATAAATACTTTTTAATGTTTGTACAGTACATTGAATCACAATTAGAGTTCCCTCTTTGTTTGAACGGCAGAAGTAACCCACCATCATTACTATCTATTGAAAAACAGGAACAACATGTAACCCTTGGCCATCTTGCCCTGGTATTTAAAACTTATGCCTGATTTAGCTTCTGAGTCGAAATGGATGTAATTTAAAAGGTAGCAACAGATCAAGAAAATATCAGAGACAAAATAGTCATAACTATGCTAGTAAGGATGAGCCCTGAGCCAAATCAGAATCACAAGTTATTTATTTACCTTTGGCCTATTTGAAAGGCAAGACAAAGGAAGAGGCAGACCCCAATACTTTTTCAACATTACAGTGTGGGTGACCTTCTCATTATTTATTCTTGCTAGGTCAGCATGACAGAGTTGTTATCTCTGAGACAGGGTCAGTGAATATAAACAATTTGGTTTTATGGGTCACTGATCTCTGACTGATTCTTCTCCCCATTATAACAGAGTCAATTCAGCTTGCTATGAATGTTTTCTTAGAAGGGTACTTTTAGCAGTTCACAAGGGGGGGCATCAGGTATCTCATAGGTTTAATAGAGAGTGCAGCTTATGTGTGAATGCGGTGGTACTTATATCATCACAAAGCATTCAGGAAAGAAAATGCACTTATTTCAATAGGTTTTTTTTTAATTAAATGGTTGTGTTGACAAAGCATTTTTAATGGGGATTTTTAAATTAACTTGTTTGTACAGTACCTTGAATCACAATTCAATAATAAGTGTAGCATGTAATATGAATACATGTTCTAGGTCTGACAAAGCTAAACATTTGCAAATGCAGCTGAAGAGATTCCCTCCCAATCACTGTAAAAGGTAGTCCTCATTTTATGGCCATAAGTGAGGCTAGAATTACACTCATAAGTTCTTGCAGTTGTTAAATGGTTCACCATATGACCATGCCCAATTTTATGACTTTTTAGTTATAGTCGTTAAGAGAACACTGCAGTTGTTAATGGATCAGTATAGTCATTAAGCAAACCCAGTTTCTTTTGTTTTATTTTGGTAATTGCAAGCATCACAAAATCACATGACTGGGGGAGAATGGAGCTGTCAGAACTCAGGAACTAGGTAATAAGTAAGGTCTTATGAAGCTTCACATGGTCATTAAGCAACCAGCTATTAAGTGAGGACTACCTATAAATCTTTTTCAACTCCTTATGAGTTTTCACATTGCAAGCAGATTTGAACTACATAGTTCAAAAAATACATTTCCAGCAGTTAAAAAAAAAAACCTAGAAACTTGTTTTCCTTTGTTCAAATGAAAGCAAGCGTCTTTGGAAAACAAATTCTAAATTTCTTCCAAACACTTCTCTGTTTCTTCAAATAGGGATAAGAAACAATACATTTGGAATCTAGTCATCTAGCTATCCATCCATCTATAAAGGCTAGGTCCCACTGGCTGATGGATGCAAAACGTATGCAAAAAGGACACAGCGGACAAGCAAAATTTCGGGGGTGGCTCATCTTGTTGTTATTCTCTCCAAAAGTGGCCCAAATTTGCATAAACAGAATGGAAAAGAACAAAAAGGAACGGTACGGGGGTAGTATGTACGGGGATGTTAAATGGATGTTCGTAGGAAGCCTAGCGGATGACAGCGGATGGAAGTGGATGACAGCATGAAGGGCCTTCTGGGGGAGAATAAGCAAAGTGACGCATAGCAAAGGGGTGGATGCATCACGGAGCCTATAGGAACAAAGCAGATGCATACGGGTTTGCATAGTGGATGCACAAGCGTTCACTGTGTATGCGGGGAGTATGAATTGCGTCAGCTCCGCGGATATAAAAGGATGCAGCTCGCACGCAGTCAGCATTCAGAGGAAAGATGTGCTGCCAACAGACCTCTTCAAATAACACCATGGTTTCGTCAGTTAGGAAGAAGAGAAAGCCTGTGCCTACTCCAGCCAGCCCTGGCAAAGAAGGACAGAACCACCATCCCACCCCTGGCACTGACTCTGAAGCTGCTGGTCTTCTCCTGCTGCTGCTGCTGGTGGTGCTGCTGGTGCTTCTCCTGCTGCTGTGGTGGTGGTGATGGTGCTGCTGGTGCGCTGCTGTGAGTGGACCAGCCCCCGAAGGCCCTCAAAGCCCTGCTGCTGAAGGCCCTGCTGTTCAAGCCCTGCCAGAGGGAGGAAGAGGCAAGGGAAGGAGAGGGAGAGAGGGAAACAGTCCACCGTTTCCGAGGACCTGAGGAGGAGGTGCTGGAGTGGCTGAGGAGAACGAGTTACCTGGAAACTGTTGGCCAGGATGCAAAGGCGTTTTCCCACCACCCGTCTTGCCCTGGACAGCCTGTAGTTGAAGATCCTCTCTTCACGGGTGAGTATCTGGAACAGCAGGGCTTCATGAGGTAGGTTCTGAGGGAGAAGGCATCATCACCCACGTTGAAGTAGTGCACATCTTTGTGTCCTTGGGGTAGGCGTGTCTGGATCTGGAAACCCATGATGAGGTTGCGTTCCAGCCATCTTTTGAGGTCACTGGCATTGTAAAGTCTGGCTATCTGAAGCTGATCCCGTTGCTCGAAGTATTGATGTACATGTGAACTTGTAGTCAGCATCAACCATGGCAAGAGGATGATACTGAAGAGCCCTTGTAGTTTTGTAATATTGGACCCTGAGTTGGCTGGAGCTTTGCAGGTCATGTGCTTCCCATCTATAGCTCCAACGGTGTGGGGAAAGTTCTACCTCTGATACCACTGCTCTGCAACTTTCCCTCAGCCTTCTTCAGTGGTGGGACAATGGAGGAGCTCCTCCAGTATTCTTCGATGATGGCCTGCACCACTTCTCTGACCACTTTGCTGATGGTGTTGTGTGGCACACCCTCCAGGCATACTGCATGTTTCTGTTGTGGTTCCAGAGGCCAGGTGCACAGAGTCAGTGCAACCTTCAGTCCAGGGTCCAGGCTGGGGCGGAAGTTGTGGCTCGCTTGGTCAACCTGGGTCTCATGCGTCTACAATTTCGTCAAACATGGCTGGTGGCATCCTCATGAAGTGCTGGAATGCATGAGTGTCTTGATTCCTCAGCTCCACCATCACTGGTATACAGTCCAAACTCCATTCTTCTCCCGATCCACTCCTCAGACCCACACAGCTTTGAACATCTCCTTCTTCCCTTGTGTAGAAAAGTGAAGCAGTCTGAACAGGGCTTGCGTTCTGATGTTGAATTATCACAGCTACCATAAGGACATGTGATGATCCATGGTGAGAACAATGGATGATGTGGAAGACCAAGACCAAGGGTGAGAGAGGTCTTGTACAACATGGCTGCTGGACTCATACTCAGATCCAGGTGATTTCCTCCCCCTTTTTATAGGAAATATTGCTAGTCTGCTAGGTGTCCTTCCACACTCTAGGCATACTGCAGACATCCTAAATATCCGAGATACATCCCATATACAAACATTTGTCTGTTTTATGCTTTATGTCGAGAGATGCTGCCTTACATCCTTTCTATTTCCATCTACTAACGCTGTGTGGACGTTCTATGCACTTTTGTTTCCTCCCTCTTTCCATTTTCAGCTGGAGCGGATGTGAGTTGCGAGGATGGCCAGAAGGATGCAGAAAAGATACAGCAAACGATTTAACAGGAATGATAACATGACATAGAACGTTTGTTGCTCGTATATGTCGCCAGATGTACATCGTACGCAGCAGAAAGTTCATGCGCTCAAAAAGTTGTTGTGCAGCCTCAAAACTTCTTGCGTGGATGAAATCTCAGTATGAAACACGTATGCAATGAGTACACAACAGAAATTGCATCTATCGCGTTTTCCAACGGATGGCAAGCTTTTTTGTCCGTTTTACATCCTCTTTGCATCCATTGGTGCAGTGGGACATTGGCTTAACTGGAAAACAACCAATATTATACTTAGTACCTGCATCTCACATTGTATACCCACTTGGACTTCAGTGCTTGTTGAGTGATATCCAGAGCTGCCATATCAAATTTCTACTGTATAATTCATATTACAATGCTATAATACCAAATGGTATCAAAACTTAGGAGGAGGTGAGGGCTCTGCAATTTAGTCTTTTGCAATAAAGACATCAATATTTTTTCAGACTCTGGAACAGTAATAGCTAAAATCTCAGGTTGACTCTTTACTTATACCTGACAGATATTAACACTTTGAAGCTTATAATCAATGTTGTCTCTGCTAATGTTGGGGGAGGAAAGAAAAGTTATCACTGTTAACAGGCACTAATAGAATAATTAATACAGTTAATATAGGGAAGCTAGAAGATTTGTGAAGGGCTTGATGGGAAAGCCTAGAATGAATGCAAAAACAAAAAAATAAATAAAATCTCAATGTTTTCATGGAGACCACAATACAACAGTTTTTGATGGGGTAGGGAAATTTACTTAAATCTGGCTCCACTCCAATTATGGAAAGTTACAATATCTGTGTACATCAGTATAAACATAGATACAGAACAATAGACAAGGAAATATTAGAGGAACTGGTGTACTCCTTGGTTAAAATCTGGATAAATTTGTAGGTCTTATACTTTCATAGAAAGTAGTGTTTATAAAGAAAAAAATACATACTTTTCAGAAATTTCAATGCTGGTTGCAGCTCTAAACTTATGCACAGACATTTATTGAATGGGCAACGAAATTCTAGTTAAATATATGTAAATGGGGGAGAGCAATAAATTGTTGACTTTAAAATAGTACAGATTATACAAATCGTACAAATCTGTTTATCATGAGAGACAGTTAAGTATTTCAGCTACCTTAACACCTGAAACACAAGAAATATAGTTCTTGTCCTATCTTGCTGATAATTTAAATTTCAAAGGAGAGAAAAAGAAAAGAGGATTGCTGTTTAGGATTTAATCTTTATCAATAGGAATAAATTGGTGAACAAAGTGAAGATAGTATGAAAAAAAAACTTCAAAGAACATGATCATATTATAGTTTTTAGTATCAAGGGTAGAAGGAAAACAGCCCAATTTCTATATTAGAGTTATAATATATTATATATACATTCAAAAGATATGTCTGATCCAGTGTTTTGAAATCCTCAAAGCTAGGAAGAAACATAAATCCTGCAAAATAATAATTGAAGCCACAATCTCAAATTGCAAACAATTCCTATCAAAAGGGGAAAAAAGGAGACATTAAAAAACCTAATGCAGATAAACTCAGAGCATTTTAAAATCAAAACAATACAGGGGTCATTTATTGGAAAGGGTATGAAGAAAGGATACTTAAAGAAGGATACAGGGCAGAGTAAGTAGTAGTATTTTGGAAATGGCAAGACTGAATTTGGTGTAGAATTATGCACAAATGATGATGTACATTTTTTTAATTGAAGCTACAGTTTTAGTTTTGTATATTAAAGGTGGTTTGCAAAGCACATTTGAAGGCAGTCAAAGCAAGATTCCCTTCAAAGTACTAAAATAAAATGCAATCAGACAAACTTTATCAGACACAAATATTCCAGCTTGACACTGTTTCTGCAGGGAAACAACCAAGTTGAGAGAGCACCAATGACCTCTCATCTCAATCCTATAATGTTTGTTTGAGATACAAACACTCTCATTTCTCGGATCTTCCAATTTGCTAGACAAGGATGCACTGAGACAAGAGCTGAATTTATTGTGGGAACCTGGGCATTTTCTTGAAATATGTATGAGGGGATGAATGGTGGAGTAGGACGTGTACATACATTTAAATCACATTGTCTATTTTGGTTTGATTTTTAGGCATGTTTACCTAAACAAAGCCATTATATTTGGGAAAGAAGGAAATAAGGACACATGGTATATTGTTTGCAGATGTTTTCCTATCAGTATATCCAAACCAAGGAAATGCAATTAATTGCTCTGGAAAATCCAATGAATGCCATTTCATGTCTTTGTTCTGTTCCAAAATCTTTTCCAATTCATGCCAAATAAGCTGAAAAAATAGAAGCCAGGCACTGGCTATGTGTATATTTATTTCATGCAACTTTCCCTGTTTCCCCCTTACACACAGATAGACAGAGACAGAGAAGAACACAGAAATATACATACACATGTATTACAAACTATTCTAAAATTATGAGTTTCAGGTATACTTGTAAAAGAAGAAACAGACACCCTGCAATCTCAGGAACTTAAATTTAATGTACTTACTAAGCTTCCGTCATCCTCTGCTGACATCATCAGAATATTAAGCTACCATTTTGCCTTTATATATATCATGAATCAATTTAGTCCTTGCACGGTTATAGGCCCTCCACTGCCTCCCATCTGTAATTAGCTCTGTTGTTTTTGCTTCCTTCATGTTGGTCAAAGCACGCTTATCTCTTGTTGTTGCTTTCCCCCATGTCCAATCCTGCCTGGAATGCTTATCTCTAGGAGATGATGTTAACATGTGATCTATTGAAATTAGTTTGCTTTGCTTGTGACCTTGTAGTTGGCCCAGCTCATTCTTCATTATTCCTGTCTGATATAACTTGAGGCAGCTCTACTGAGCTCCTCTGTATTTGGACAGGCCTGGCTGTGCCTTCATAGGATAAGTCCACATGCCCAGGGATGGGGGGGGGGGGGGGNGGGGGGGGGGGGTGCCATCGGTCCCTGCTCCCCAATGGGAAGTGGTCTCTGCTCTTCCTGCAGGGTCTTTCCTGGTGTCTCAGTGCTTGGTAGGATGGTGGTAGTTTGATATGCCAATTGATAGAATTGCTCTTGGAAAACCAGGCTTCTTTTAAAAGGCGTATGTATGTATGTGTGACAGAAGGAGGGGGAGACAGGAAAAGTTACATGAGATAATATACAAATAATCTCCCTTTCCTGGTGCCTGACTTCTACTACATACATATACAGTGTATGTATGAGAGATTTCATTTCATAATAATAGGAAAAAACTGCAATATGAAATTGGATGTTTCTATCTGTCTTTCTGCTCCCTCCCCACAAAAAAACCCTCTGTTTTGAATATTGTACATTGTCCATAGTATGTTTTATAACTTATCAAAAATTTTCCATCTAAGCCAGCTGCCTTGAGCTAATTATTTGGGACAAATTTGAGCTGCAAAACATAGTATGAAGTTGGCCACATTTAAACACGCAGGTCTGTATATCTATAAAACATTGAAAATGGACAAATTTTAAATCATGCCTTTGCAAAGAAACTAACTTGAAAAGAAACAGAGGGAAATATTTTTGTGCTTTTTATTTTTCTGGCAGCTGCAGGATGTTTGGTCTCTCAAGTGAGCCTGAGATAAATTGGTGTCCTACAACTGAATTAATTAAAAACAGTTTTTAATCCTTTGGTGGGCAACTGGTGAGGAAATGAAAATGATTGCCATTTTCTTGATTGATAAATGATAATGAGGCAAATGCCACCAAGTTATATTATCACTTTGTGCATACTATAATGGAACTATATTTCCAAAACTCTCTTAATATCTAAAATATTAATCTTTTCAAAGGATCCTCCAAATTCGAACACAGAAAGCAGAAAGAAAAAAAGAGTCACTTTTTTTTTTAAAGTCTCAGGTCTCAGGTTCATTTTCTCTATACTATTTGCTTGGCTCTCTGATTCAAATACCAGCAATGTTCACTGACTATGAAATTCAAATACATACAGTTGTAAAGAAACCACTCATCTGAAAGAAAACTTGCTATGAATGTGTGAAGCTGTTGTAAAGTTGGTAATACTAAGTTATCCATTTTGTGGCAAGCACTGCTTATATTTAGGACTTACCTGTGGCATCCTTTTGTGAACTATGCATTAGGTGTAATCTTCCTTCTTTCTTTCTTTCCTTTTTTCCTTCACTCTTCTTCTCTTTTCTCTCTCTTTCTTCCAAAAACTTTTAGTGTATTGCAAAGTCTCATAAGCAAAATGTATTGGAACGAATATTCAGTTTAAAACTATTTGATCTCATGTGAGCAACTACTCTCATGGGAACAAGAACATTATTTGTTTTAGCTCCAAAACAATATAAATTTTAAAAATGGCACTAGATTTGCATCTAGTACTCCATGGTGTAACGAATATAAAGAGCATTATAGTTTAATAAAAACAAAGGTTGGTTTTCTTTGCAAATATAAAAACTCTGTGAGGAATTCTCTAGGCTCTCTAACTGTTTCTTTTTAGATTAGAAGGATTCTGCCTTTAGGAGAATAAGTCCAAGATTAGATTTCTACTTCATTTCTCACAGATTTTCATACATTTCTTTTCTCTGATGTCGGAAGTTCAACACCAAAGAAAGGGAAAGGGGGAAATTTATGGTAGGGCTTTGGAAGATCAGGATAAATATTGGCACTGCTGAAAGACACAAAGTATCAATTTCAGCACAAGTCTAATATAATAATTTCCTTCTCATTGTTTGCAGTGAATAGTAAAATTAAACATATTGGGGCCAAGAAAAGGATAGAGATGCAAACATCCTTTCTCCCATACTTAGGTTTATGGATTTCTTGCCAGAAGGTTTTTGGAAAATGTAGTGTTTGTTGATGGAGTGCTTGATAAGATTGTTCGGTTCCAGAAATATTAAAAAAAATGTGTTGGAAAAAAAATCCTTGCCTCTTTGATCTGAATATATAGTGAACCTCTTTATAATGTCTCTCTCTTCACTAAAATCATAGAATAAGCATATTTGGATCACTCTAATAAATGGCCTTCTCTGGAGATATCTAGGGGGAATATTACTTTTTAAAAACTATATTTAAAACTTGCAGTAAGTTAATTGTACCAATAGAGATACGGATGAGCAGAAACTGTAATTGAAGTAGATTCTATTTCAAGAAGATGATGATGAGATATTACAATTTAAGCGTATACTTTAATCTATATGTTTTTCAACTTTGGCAACTTTAAGATAGGTGGACTTCAACTCCCAGAATTACTCAGATGGTTAGGGAAATTGAAGTCCACCAATCTTAAAGTTGTCACAGTTGAGAATCTGTATATTATGCATTCTGAGAGTTCTGTATTTTGTATCTTTATAATGGAATACCTGAAAATTCAGATTGGTCAGCTGATCCTGAAGGAAGACCATATATGGCATGCTCAGAGTCAACACCAACTTGAAGGGGTCAATCAAATCAAATCAATCAAAATTACTGGAATGTCACTAGTGTCTGACACAAATAATAATGATGCAAAAAAAATGGCAACATGCACATGGTGGTATCATCATGCAAATAGTACCATTATACAGTATATATGTGACTTATCTGATGCAAGCATTCAAATTGTATTATTTGTATGGGTTACCTTCTAATCCTTGGTAAAAGCAATGTGTAATGCACTCTTTGTTGTTAGGTATCTTATGAACTACAAGTTATAGCAATTAGGATTCAAAAGTGGGCTAACAAATGACTCCTAAAATCAATAATGATCATAAAGATTAATGATATTAGTATTATTCTCATTTATATTTCTGAAAGTATCTGCTCAGAAAGAATGATTCTGAATGTTTGCTTGGAATTGGAGCAGATAAATAAAGCAGTAGAATGTACATGTACATTTGAAATTAGGAAACAATATCAGACTTTTTTTTATTATTATTCAGCATTTATAAAAGGATGTTAATCCCAAAGTGCATAACTAAAATATTATTTGTCTAGACTTTTAACTATGTACTTTGAGAAGAATGGTGAGGAGTGTGAACGGATTTCCAGAAAATTGCAAAGTACAGGAACCATTTGCACTCCAGTTTTAGATGCAGACAACACAGACTCATCCCCAACACCTGCAGCTATGTTCAACAGTGAAGAGGGACAGGGCAGAAAATATTTGCAGCTAAGAAGACACTAGTCTTCTTGCAGCTAAGAAGGCACTGCCTTAATGTACTCTTGGATTTGAACAACTATTTCATAAACACATGGCACAGCATAGGAGAACCAACACATCAGATTCAGACTAGATACAGCCATCCATCTGCATTTAAAAGACACAGGGCACTCTTTTGAAGACAACAAAGTCTATATTTTGGACAGAGAAGACCACTGATTTGAAAGAGGGGTTAAAGAGGTCATCTATGTGAAA
Source organism: Laticauda laticaudata (assembly GCA_004320025.1). NCBI lineage: Eukaryota > Metazoa > Chordata > Lepidosauria > Squamata > Elapidae > Laticauda > Laticauda laticaudata. The sequence goes on along the minus strand of BHFT01003154.1, from coordinate 34,870 downwards.
ATTGAACAGCCCTCTCTCAAAGAGGGGGAGGGATACAAAATCATCTATCTCCAAATTGCAACATGGTCCTTTCAACAGTTCCAAAAATTCCACAATTTGTACCACTCAAGTGACCCTGATGACACAGATAAACTCAATTACTTTCTAAAAGAATGCAAATGACCAGTTGTCTGCAAGGAATATAAATCTTTCCATTCCCAACCATCCAATCACAGTTGAAGAAGTTTCTTGGATGAGAAGTGAAACATCTTCAAAGGAAAACGAGAAAGTCCAGTTGCCTCATGAAAAATTACCTTTGGGACAATTTCTCTCAGTAAGGACTAGTTAAAGATTACAGAGGAAAATTGGAATGAAAATAAATTATTTTTTTTAGTACTGAAAGAAAAAGGAAATTTACCAAAAAGTGCCATGTCTATCACAGGATGAAGAATCAATATCACTAGGATGGAAGTTGTGTAGCTCACCTTATGTTATAAATTTGTCAGAGAAACTAACAGGATGGAAATAAAACTTGGCTTTTCTTGTTTTTGAAAATATGGGTGCCAACATATAAGAAGATGTTTTGTAAACTGAAAAAAAGCCAGGGATGCACATGCTAGGAATGGACATTAATTCATTAATTCAAAATACTATCTCATTCTTCAACTGCAATAATTCCCAGCACCATTCATTAAAAAACAGATAATCCTGAATGGCATTGAGAACTATTGCTGAAAGTGTTCAAGAAATAATTCCATCTAAACAGTGTTTTTCAAACTTGGAACTTCAAGATGTATGACTTTCAGTTCCAAAAATTGCCCAGCCAGCATACACTGAACTAAAAAGTCAAGGTACAGTCTGGTGCACTTTTGGATCTACTATTGATAAGTTGACTTTTATTGTTATCAGATGAACTACAGCTGCAAATTAGACTTTAATGGATACAGTTGATCAGATTCTGTCCACTTCTCTCAGACTGCATTTGTATGTGGTATTTTGGAAAATGCTCTGGAAATTATAACTGCTTCAGAATGAATCACAATTATTTAGATTATAATAGTATGCCAATTGTTTTTCATCTCCACAGGTTTTCAATCCATTTTTTGATTCACTTCAAGTTGCTGGTGTTTATCTTTAAACTCACAGTCCCAGTTACACAAAAAAGTGCTTTGTCTTTCATACAAGCTGCGATTCACACTTAGTTCTTAGAATACTTGTGCTACAATTAATATCTAACAAAAACAAGTGTGACCTTCAGCAAAATACCTGTTTCACTGCAAAATGCTCCTATTCAGCCATATAATTGATAAAAGTTTGCAGACTTAAGAGGGAACGAATAAGGTGATTCATTTTCCCACTGTTCATTTACAGAATTTTACACAGAGTATCTTAATTAGTACTGTACTAACCAGGAATTTAAGATTGTCTGAATAGGTAAAAGATTAGGAGATGGTAATGGATTAGATATCTATGTTAAGTATTGCTCCCTGTTATTTTATGATCAGTAAACAGGTTCCAGATCAAAAACTGCATTTGTATTCAAGCAAGTGAGAACACAATTCCCTTCTAATACCTTCTATCTGGCTTGATCCCTCAATGCTTTTAGTGGAGCATCTGACAGCATTTAATTTAGATCAACATTCTGTTCTCATATTGACTCTCCAGATGCTTATGTTTGGCATAAAGGAAAGCATGAGCACAAGAGTACATTTAATCTTTTGTTTCTACTGGGATATATAGTAAGTGGAAAATGAGCTTAATCAATAATTTTAATTATTTTTAATTTATGTTCTTGGTTTTATATAAAATTTACACCTCCTCTAACAAATAGAACTAGACATATTTATATAGAACATTTATTAACTCATATGTAGACTTTGCCAGTTATTTGAAGTAGGCTAAATCAGGCATGGACATCAGAAAAATTCTTGATCTTTATTTTATTGATATAATCTAGAAGAACTGAATTTTGAAAGCATGTCAACAGTTCTTCTTCCCTTCCTCTTATTCGTAAGAAAGTCAAGGTGATGCAATCTTGAGTTTCTTTCTCACACCTTTTACTGGACTCAGTTAATATTTTTCCAACAGTTTCTGCATATTATCTCTAAGGTCATCTCAGTATTCTTCCACAATGTATAGATGTTGGTAACACTGAAATATGGTGGAAATATTATTTCAGTCTCCATTTAAGGAAACAGACTCTAGAAAGATTATAGAAATGGTATGGTTGTGGTATATAACAACATAATCTTTCTATCCTCATTTTTATATAAGAGAATCAAGGTGGGACAATCTTTATTTTCCTTCTTACTCTTCTTAGGGCTGAGCTGGTGCTTATATACTCACATTTCTTCCTTGAGATTACCTCCATATTCCCTTAAATCTAATCAGGAAAATTAATATTTCTCTAGCACAGGGGTTCCCAACCTGGGGTGCTTGCACCCCCTAGGGGTGTGAGACGATATTCCAGGGAGTGCAAGAAAAGTCCAGGTAAATAATAGGATATTGGCTATATGCTGGCATTTTTATTTTCTTTTGCAATGGACTAACTTTGTTTTCATTTTAATGTTAAGTATCATTATTTAGTGGCCGTCACATACATAGCTGAAAAGATTCAATCATACCATATATTTAATAATTAAATAATTCAATCCTACCATATATTTACCATATATTTCAGGGGGTGCAAGGTTCGGAAATTTCTTTAAGGGCGCTTAGTTTCCAAAAAAATTGGGAACCACTGCTCTAGAACAAAGGGAAGGTTTTTTTAAAATCTATATATTTAGGGCAACCTCTGTGATCATATTAAGAGCAACTGTGTTCTCTTTGCTGAATGAGTAAAGCTATTCAACACGACAGAACATAACTGCTACCCTTCAAAAGACCTTGACTATGTATCAAAATGGTCAAACAAATGGCAAACTTCAAATCTTACAAATAAATGTTCTGTCCTACATATTGGCCAAAAAAATAATCAGAAAATAAAAATACAGGTGAATAGTCAAGACCTTGTTGATGATCCAAACTCGTCAAGGATCTTGGAGTACTCATCTCTAATGATCAAGTGCTTAGAGCCACTGTACTAAGACTATACCAAAAAGGCATTAAGATTTGTTTAACCTAATCTACATTGCTTTTTACTCTGGTAATATTTACACTACTAACAAGAGCATACAAAACATTTGCTAGAACAAATACTCAAATACAGCTCATCAGTATGGAAACCACATGTACCGTATCTGATATTAAACATACCTGAGAAAGTCCAGAAATATTTCACAAGAAGAATTCTCCACTCCTCTACTCGTTATACCCTTATGCCACCAGACTTGAAATTCTAGACCTAGAAAACCTAGAATACGCTGCCTTGGTCAGATCTAAGTATAGGATATATAAAATCATATATTGCAATGTCCTACCTGTCAATGAATACTTCAGCTTCAACCATACTACAACATAAGAACAAACAATAGATACAAACTCAAGATTAATCAACACCAAACTGATTGCAGAAAACATGACTTCAGCAAGAGAGTAGTCAATGTCTGGAATACTCTACCTGACTCTGTGGTTTCTTCCCCAAACCCCAAAAACTTTAACCTTAGATTTTCTACTATTGACATCACCCTTTTCCTAACGCCTGTAGGAGGCATGCATAAGCACACCAACGTGCCTACCATCTCTGTCCTATTGTTTCTTTTATTTTTCTTATGTGTGTCCATGTATTCATAACTATGTTTTTACTTATACCTATGATCTTCTAAGCAATTGACAAACCTAATAAATAAATAAGTGTTATAAGCTAAAAGATTGGAGATGTCATATACATGCAGAATTTTACAGAAAGGAAATATTATATAAAAGACTGGATATATATTGTATAATGTTATGTTATTTTGAAATATACGCTTTGACATATTTTTATTGATGTTTTACATAAGCCAGAGCTCTTCCAGTCATAAAATAGAGACAGAGGAGTAATAAAAAGAAAAGGGGAAATGCATTACATTACTTCTATTAACTATTTTATTAATATCTTACCTACAAACTATTTGCTGTAGAGAGTGGGAATTATATTAGCAATAGTAGAAAAGACCTTTCCAAGAGAAACTATTTTTCTGAGGTCTCATTTCTCAATTCATAACTATAGCTTTATGTTAAATCCCTCAATATGGAAATTATATTAAGGATCAAATTCCAATTTAGTGAAGCACATTCTTTATCACCAGGGGATGCATTCTTTTGTTGACCAATAAAGCTTTACTCAGTAGTTTTGTTTGAAATAGGGGGGAAAAATACAGCTGAGATTTATATAGAAATAAAAATCTCCATAAGCTTTCAGGCCATTAAATGTCCCTACCATGGACACCTGTAGATATATAGTATGCAGATAGTCATCAACTTATGATCACGAGCTCAACATTTATGTTGCTAAGGGAAACAATGGTTAAGTAAATTTTGCCCCATTTTATGGCATTTCTTGCCACAGTTGTTAAGTGAATCATTGTATTGATTAAGTAACATGGTTGTTAAGTGAATCTGGCTTTCCCACTGACTTTACTTGTTGGAAGGTCACAAAAGTTGATCTCCTGATCCTGGGACACTCATAAATAAATTTGTCATAAATATGAACCAGTTGCTCAGCATCCAAATTTTGATCAGGTGACCATCTGTGAATGGTCATATGTGTGAAAAACAATCATAAGTTACTTTTTTCCAGTGACATTGTAACTTCAAATAGTCACTCAATGAACTGTTGTAAAATGAGGACTATCTGTACATAATATTTGCACCTTTTAAATCAAAAAGAAGAGAAATGCATTTTGACTCCAGAAAAGATGTCAGGATGCCAAGGAACAAAGGGACAGGCATGATGAAATTAAAGAGGCTTGTATGGCATTATTTATTCATTTATTTATTTATTTTATTGTAAACATATTTTAAATCTCAATAGGAGTTATATTCCCCCCTTTTTTTTTCTGCAAAAAAGAAGTAAAACAACAGTTTATTGCAGTAATACTTCACACTGCCCTACTTCTGTAAATTGTCTTTAAGCTCTAGGGTAAATCCAAGAACATTCAGGTTTTAAATTGGATACAAAAGTGCTTTCTCTGCTGCAGCATAAATTGCTACATGCAAGCTATCAGATATTTTTTAAACATATTGCTGTTCAGCAAATTGCAAACATTGTTAAGCATTGCTTTAACTAAAGCTGTTATTCCTAGTATTCATGTTAAGGGTTTTTCTTTTAATGCTTTGGGGTTAAAGGTTTAACAATAATTAAGTTCTTAGATAGCAGCAGTGATTCCTGAGTTCTCATCTGGAAAGACGGATAATGCATCAAAGTGTAGGGTATGGAGACAAATACAGTTAGAGTCCCCAACAGAGGAAGAGGGAGATTACACAAGAAGACATTTTGAGCTGCCTAGAGTTCTGTTCCTTTATCTGAAAATGTTTGGTAACTTTGACAAGCCTATATAACAAGGAAAGAAATCCTCCAAGTGATCATAGGTCAACAGAGCTTGTTTGTTTATTCCACCTCCTGACATCATTAATTGGAACATGGATAAATCTCATAACAGAAAAACATCCAGATTTATTTATTTTGTTGCCCTATCTTCTCTCTTTCTTCAACCTTATTTTCTTTCTTTTCACTTTTCTATACTCTGTTCCCATCCTTGCTATTCTTTTTTCTGTATGTATCTTTCTCTGTGTTTCTTAAGTGTGTATGTATGGAGGGGGGGGGAATATAACAATAAGGCTGGGTTCTATTCCCAATTTTTGTAATTAAATATGCCCTTGTATTGTATGTATGGTTATATCTCTAATCCATTTTAATGATGAAAAATGTGTCACAGGTCTAAAAGTATCTGAGATTCTTTATAGCACTTCATAGCGCTTCACAGTTTACAATGTCAGTATAACTGTTCAGTCTCTGAACAGTTTACAATGTCAGTATAATTGCCCCTAACAATTTGGATCCTCTTTTTATCAATCTTGAAAGGGCAGAAGGCTTAATCAACCTTGAGCCCCATAAGCGAATTCCAGGCTATAGCCCCATAAGGATCAAATTCCAGGCTATAGGCACAATTTGTCTGCAATACTACCACTATTACTACACTGTGCTACCAGGTCTCCTCTTCAGCTTGTGTATTGTTCATCATAGATCTTCCTTCCTTCCTTCCTTCCTTCCTTCCTTCCTTCCTTCCTTCCTTCCTTCTTTCCTTCCTTCCTTCCTTCCATTATTTCANTCCTTCCTTCCTTCCTTCCATTATTTCAGCGAGGTGAGCAGAATATAGTTTGTGAATATATAAATAAGAACCTATCCATAACTCACAGTTCAAATCAAATTATTGAAATCTGTTTCCTGACTCAGTCTATGTCAAGGTGCTGCAATCAATCTTGAAAGTCTGGTTGAATTGTATTAATTTTAGTAGTGATAATCAACACACATTGGAGCATATTCGTGTTGGAAAAGATTGCTACAGAATTAAAAACATGAATAGCAGAGTGCTACATCCTCTGGCTAATTCTGTTCTCATTATGGCCAGCCAAATGTATCTAGAAACCCTCAAACAAAAGTCTCTTCCTTGTTAGTCTCCTGCAAGCAATATCAGGAAACATGCCATCTCTGATCCTGTATGTAATACATATCATGAAAAGGCCTTTGATAGTCTTATCAGCTAATACCTTTTAAAGCTGCCCAAGCTGGTAACTAATAGAATTTGTGATAAGAAATTTTATAGTTCAGCAATGCATTGTGTAATAGAGTACTTTTTTCTCTTTGACCTCGATCTCTTGACAATCAGTTTTATTAAATTATAACAATTTCATAGGAAGAAAAAAAATATACCTCACCATTTTTATGCATCCTAAACCATCAGAGAAATATTCCCCTTGAGGGATTTTTACCTACCTTGTAAGGAAATCATATTTCTTTCCTGATGATAATATATTCATACTGTTGCTCAAATATCAGAAAAAGAGTTTTCTCTTTTTAATTAGTTTAAGGACAACAGCACGATGGAAAACCATTGTTGCTAAGTATCAGCCAGATTGCTGTTAAAACAATGTCCTTTCAATTCTGAAGTTTTTTCTTTTTTCTTTTAATCCAACAATTTACTCAGCTAATAACAAATAGTGCTTCCTCCAGTTCGACCTATGCATATATATATATGAATGCAGTTCAGCTTCCTTCGGGTATAATGCCACGTCATTGTAGTGCTTTTAAAGTTGTAGCAATGTTTCAGCAGAATCTCATCTGCCATCATCAGGCTTTTGTGTTGAGTTTTGTATGTGGGTCAGGGTCTCACAGCTGTTGGTTTTTAAATTGAGGCTAGCCTATTGTTGTGCCAGGATGTTTTTTTCTACATCTGATTGGTTGGGATGTCTTGGTCTGTGTTTATTGGACTTGGAGTTTGTTTGATTGGTGTTTCTGGTTTCTTCTGTCTGTTTTGTGGCTTTGATGGCTGGCAAACACTGTTTTCTATATTGGAGGCTTTCAGTGCAGCTTGGCTTCGCCGTGAAAGGACGGCTATTATCTATTAGGAAGCTAGGTTTCATCTGGGTGCCTGGTTGGGGTGTGTTTGAGCTGGAGGTATCAGGGGAGTCTGTTTGTGCCCAGATTTTGCCTGGCTTGTGGTGTGGAGATCTTTCTATTTGAGAGTGCAGGCTTCCAAATGATTGACAGTCTGGTGGAATCATCTCTTCTATTCATGCTTTCAGGTCTTTTTTCAATCTCTATGGCTTCTCTGAAGATTCCTCCAGCTCAACAGACCCCCACCAGGCACCCAGATGAAACCTAGCTTCCTAATAGATAATAGCCGTCCTTTCACACGATAGCCAAGCTGCACTGCAAAGCCTCCAACACAGGAACAGCGTGTTGCCAGCCAATCAAAGCACAAAACAAACAGAAGAAAACCAGAACATCAATCAAACAAACTCCAAGTCCATAAACACAGACCAAGACTCCCAACCAATCAGGATGTAGAAAAAAAAACATCCTGCCACAATAATAGGCTAGCCTCAAATTTAAAACACCAATGGCTGTGAGACTCTGACCCACATATACAAACTCAATACAGAAGCCTGATGATGGCAGATGAGATTCTGCTGAAACGTTGCTACAACTTTAGAAGCACTACAATGACGTGGGATGTATATGTATATGCGATATATATGCATATGTATATGTATATATGGATCTTTGATTATTCGGGTTTTATAAACATATACATATACATATACAATATATAACATTGACCACTTCTGGAACATACAACATGTAACATTTTAAACTATTGTAACTTATAATCTGCCTTTCCTTAGTTGTCTGTTTTTAATTTTGAAACTGTAAATAGTTTTTATTCATGATAGATTTCAAATATAAACTCAGTTTTCAAATGTAGTGCTGAAAAGGGATTTTGGTTCAGGCTCCAACTGTCTATAATATTTATTCAGAAAAAGATTTTCTATTAATTTTTTTCTAAGATCCACTATTAACCAATATCCTGTCCATGTTCTTTTAATGAAATTGTAGAGCTATAAAGGATTGGAAATAACTAAAACAGGCATCAGTAATTTCATTGCCATGAGCTGCATTATTATTGGTTTGAACACAATCAAATTCCGTTTGCTTGCAAGATCTATCACTGAGCAAAAAGACAAATAATAACAATTTCATACAATTAGAAAAAGGATGCAATTATCTTCAAATCTAGGAAAAAACTCTTAGAAAGCACCTGAAGAGCTCAAGTTAAGAAATCAGACTTGGGATGTACTACCTTTGACTACAAAAGTATCACATTTTGGGGGGCTGAGCTGGCGTCTTGGAGGCCTGAGATCGCTGCCGATATCTTTGCTCCTGGATGGTCCTTTTGGATCTAAACCATCCCAAAGAGTATCATCTGTGATAAGTAGGTCTTTCAGAAAAGCAACAGGGTACAGCCCAATTATGCCTTGGGGTAGCATAATGTTCCATAGAATAGGAGTCATTACCAGAGGTGGTATTCAGCAGATACTGACTAGTTCTGGAAAACCGGTAGCAGAGTAGTTCAGAGAACTAACAAATGCCACCTCTGACTGGCCCTGTCCCCATCTATCCTCTGCCTCCCAAGTCCCAGCTGATCAGCTGGGTCTTCTTTTGTTGCCCTGCACAGGAGAACAGAGTTGGAAAGCAGGTTAATGGGGTGGGGAGGGAACAGAGATTTTACGGTATCCTTCCCCTGCCAAGCCCAACAAGCCACACCCAACAAGCCATGCCCACAGAATTGGTAGTAAAAAAAATTGAATCCCACCATTGACCATCATCAATTAAGTCCTTTTTTGTTGTCCCATCAGAAGTTGATTCCTAATCAATGGGACCCATAACATAATGTGCCTTTCTGTCTTGAGGAGGAGGAGGAGGAGGATGATTTGCCTTGTTAATGTTAAGGTTGCAGATATACTATACATTCTTAACAAATTTAAAACTCACATTAAGTGCACAATGCTTTTTGTTCTTTTTTGTCCATGCGTGTGCCTTCCAGTCTGCTTCTTCCTACTTAACAGTATCACATTATTCATTGCTGCAATCTCACATTCAAATAATACAATTTAAGCCTAGCCAGTCAGCTCAAGTACTTGATAGATGTTTTGAATTACTTGTTTAAAAGAAATATTTAATGTCTATAAAAGAGCCAGACACATACATGCATAGAGAAGTATTAATTCCAATATCCTTTTAACCCAGTATCAATAAAAGGTTATATGTAATGGATTTGTTTATAATTAAAAACATGTTAATGTCAAGAATTCTACTGAATTTTAAAATTATTCGTCTTTCTAAAGTTCCTTTCCACTCCCTTTTGTTTTCTTTGCAAATGAAGCTCCTAGTCCTTGAAAACGTTATAATATTTATGGATTGATTTATGAATCTCTAGGCTTTTGCAAATTTCCCATGAGAACATGTATTCCAACTATTAAAACTCATTTAGTAACTGCAAATATCAAACTTATTTCTTTTCTGCTGAATCAGCTTAAGCCTAGAGAAAAATAATTTTGAAAGATTTTTTTAAAAAATAATAATAATTGTGGAGTATAAACCATCTTGAAGAACTCCGTTACTTTCATCTAAATAAATATGAGTCCTTAGAAATGCCTTAAATAGTTTAGTCTGTGTTGTGGTAATGGAAACAGTAAATAAAACAAAACATCAATATATTATTTTTAAAACATTAATTTACAGTTAGCTAAGACAATCCAATCAAGATCTATCCAAACTCAGTAAAATATGTTTATCCCGAGCTTTCAGTCCTCATCTTCATGAAGAGATAGCAATAGCACTTACACTTATATACCACTTAATGGTGCAAAGCAGATTACAGTCAGCATATTTTCCCCCAACAATCTATGCTCCCCCAGCTGAGGGATCCAATGTTGTCTGAATACCCTTCTATGATAAGCATGACTATACACTGAGGCATACAGACTGCTGTTACCTTCCCATCAAAGTGATACCTATTTATCTACTTGCATTTGCAAGCTTTCAAACTGTTAGGTTGGCAGGAGCTGGAGCAAGAATGGGAGCTCACCCACTGAGTGTGGTGAAAGTCCTGCAAGTCCCTCTCAGTTCCTTCTAATCCCAAAGGTGCCTTTTCAGGAGCACTTGGACTTCCTTGTTTTTTCTTTGAAGACATTTTGCTTCTCATCGAAGAAGCTTCTTCAGCTCTGACAACCATGAGCTGAATGATGATAATCTCTACAGACTATAGAAGTCCTTTCTAATAATTATCAAAGTGTTGCACACATTAAACTAGAGCCCAATTTAATGACCCAGGCAACTGTGGCACTTCTTGAGTAATAATATAAGATTGATGTGCTAGGCTGGCTTAACAAACCTCTACTTGCACATGATTTCTTTAAACCACATTCACCAAGCTGGAAAGATAATAATAGAATCCTTTTGGTAGCAATTATAATAATGACAAAGACACATTTTCTGATGAGAGCAAGTTGGGTTATGTCAACTATTCCCTTACTTGCTATGAACTGTGCATCAGAAGGAAAGTGAAACACAAGTCACATAAATATCTTTCTTTTCCTTAAAGCTGGGGTTAAAGTTGTGACACATATATATTATATATTATTATTTTCAAATCCCCAGTGAGCTAATTAAAACCATTATGAAAGCACCTTGGCATGAACTATACAGCATGCTGAAGGGATGGTATGAGACAGGCAGAGAATGGTAGTAGAAGCAAGTCTTCTTCTCATTTTTGGTCATAAAACTATCTGGGTAACTTTTGTTAGGATTTGATCCAGATATTATTTATAGCTGAGGTTGTTTTCAACAAGTTCCATGGTATGAAAAAGAGAGATAAAATAGTTTTAGCATTGAAATTATGTCAGTTAAGAAAGGCTATGGCAGAATGATGGACTATCTTTAAAACAAAAGTTAAAAGCTCTAAAATGAGATGACTATATGAAGAAGACAACAAGCAATTTTATTTAGTGACATTGCCTTTTGAAACAAGATTTAATAGGTTTTCCAGACTTTGAATAATATATCAATACATATATCATTATTGTATGTTTTAACCATCAAATGATAATGGTAGTATGTATCCTAGTACTGATCTAGACAGTTAAGTGATGTGTCTATTATAAATGCTTTCAGATTCAATTGAGATATCCATAATTTACAATTATCTCCGTTCCTAAATTCTCAAATTCTACCAATATATATATACAAAATGTCCAGCTTTCCTCAGATAGATTTAGTTTGCAGTCCTATATGGATCATACTGAAAGAAGACTAATTGAACCGATCAGGATTTGTTCCTGAATAGCCAGCTATGCACTGAATAGCATTGTGAATCTTAAAGAGTCAGTTCCCCCCCTCAATTTGGAATTATTGCCTAAATTTAGACTGCTTTACAATTTAATTGCTAAGCAGCTAATCTTATTTGTCTTTATCTTTAAGCTTGGGCTATTTTGAGGGAGAAAATAGATCTTGACATAAGAGAAAAAAAAAATCTATCTTCCATTACCTCCCCTTCTCAGCTAATAAAAGAAAACAGAGGAATTGACGCTAAAATAATTTCTCCTCCCAGTTCTGTACTTCAAAGATAGAGTTATTCTAGGAACAGTGACTTATCTTGAAATATGTAAACTTTTAAAGGTGCTTATAGATGATTTGAAGTATTATAGAACTGTAGAGTTCCAGCAGTTAATATCCTCTGTAGGTGCCTTAAAATCTGCTGTTGAAGGAATAACAGGGTGACTTTATTCTTTTGATATGAACATGAAAGTGTTAAGACAGATGAGTATACTTTTTCACAAGAAAAGAATAAACCACTTTGAAAGGACTTATAAAAAGCTATTCTAAGGTTTTAAGGTCCTGCAGAAAAAGAATACAAATACTCAAGATGAACGAATCTGTTTACACGGATTATAATATATACAAATATAAACAATGAATGTTTTTGGAAATCCTGTATATGGCACAACTGGATCAGTTTTTTTGAACAATTTAACACAAAAAAATGTGATTGTTTATCTCTGTGTTATAATTTGAAGATAGATTTGAATACCATATGGCTTGGGATTCTGTTTCCATTCATTCTGATCAATAATGATTCTTCAGAAATAATAAAAAATCCTTTATTATTTTGATTCAGTTTGGACTTTTCAATTGGAGACAAGGAGTTTTTCTGTTTTTTTTTACAAATCTGCTCCCTCAATAATTTTTTTAAAAGCATAAAATGAGGAAAGTTTGGAGCAAAACAAAAGGTGACAAAAATTATTTTATCCATTTTGGGGGGCTTGTTCCTTAAAACAAACATTTAAAATATCTGATCCAAAAGCTGCTTCATCTACTGAAATTAAATAAGAACAGAAACAGCAATACATTTTGTTTATATTTGGGATTGATCAAATTATTCAGGCACAACTGTATCTTCTAACCTGGTGGACACATTTAGCTAGGAATGTCTGTCTGTCAGTAAGTGATTCTTTGACTTCTAGTAATTCCTGAGATTTTAAAGATTGATATCAGCCCTGAAGTACATTAGATCAGGAATCAAGCACCACAAAGATTCAGAAAATTTTATTTTATGATTGTAGGACATAATAACAGAATCTTGAAAGCCTGGCAGAGTTTCTCATCTTATATCAAACAGAATTAAGGCAATTTTGATTTTTCCCCTCATGCTTTCCACTTTCCTGGGATTTTTTTTCTCTCCTAAATGTTCTTCAATTCCTTCTTCAAGGTTGTCTCTACATTTGAAAGGGTCAATAAAAAATACTTCCAAGATTTTGAGGATGCTGAAAAAAGAAATAAACAAAATGAACCCATCTTTTTACAAGTCTGTAGAGATTCTGGATCATTCAGTTCATAGTTGTCTCAAATACGTTTTTTTTTTTTCAAAAGGAAATTGGACTGTTTCCTTTTTTCTTTGAGGAGGAAGAAGAAAACATTTCGCTCCTCATCCAAGAAACTTCATCAAGGCCCAGTCCCACTGCACTTACAGATGCAAAATGGAAGTTAAAAAAAGTTTGCCATCCATTGGAAAATGCTATGCATCCGTTGTGTACTCACTGCATACATGTTTCATACACTCTATCCGTCAAGCATCCGTCCACTGTGATTTCATCCGTGCAAGAAGTTTTGAGCTGCACAAAACCTTTTTGAACGATGAAATTTCGCCGCATACGATGTACATCTGCGAATATATGGCAACAAACTTCTATGTCCATTATCATCCATTAACGTCCGCTGTAGATCCCTCTCTGCATCCTCTGGCCGATCTAGCCCTCAACTCATATCGCGCTAGCAGGTGAAAAATGAAAGAGGGAGGAAACAAAAGGTACACGGAATGGTCTACACAGCGTTAGTAGGCACAGAAATAGACAGGATGTAAAGTGTAATGCATCATATAAAAGTATTCAAAACGGACTAAAACATTTGTATTTGGCATGTACCTCAGATATGATTTAGGAATGTCTGGTGTATGTAGATAGGACACCTAGAGGACAAACGATATTTCTATATAAAAGGGGGAAAAATCATCTGGATTCTCATATAGTCCAGCAGCCGTGGTGTACAGACTCATCACCCCTTGGTCTTGGTCTTCAACATCATCAGTTGTTTCTACTCCATGGATGATAAAACAGTCATATGAAAGCTGTGCTCATTCATGCACCACAACCAAAACCTGTTCAGACTGTAATCAAGTTTTATACACAGAAGGAGAGGAGGAGATGTCCCAAGAGCTGTGTGGGATCCAAGGATGGATAGTGAGAAGGAATGAAGTTTGACTGTAATGACCAGTTGATGGTGGAGCTAGGATGACCCTCGGTGCATTCCATCACTTCATGAGGATGCCGCCTAGAACCATGTTTTGACGAACCTGTGTACAGCATTCTGAGACGCAGGTTTGACCAAGCCTAGCATCAACTTCCATCCCACCTGGACGCGCGACTGAAAGTGGCACGACTCTGGCACACCTGGCCCTCTGAACCACGTAACAGAAACATCAGTATGACTGGAGGGCTGCCACACAACAGACATCTAAGCAAAACTGGTCAGAGAAGTGTAAAGGCCATCATTAAAATATTGTGAAGGAAGCTCTCTGCAGGGTCGCCCCAACACTGAACAAGCTGGAGGAAAGTTTCAGCAGAGTGGTATAGAGATGGAATTCTTTCCCACACCAATTGGAGCCATAAATGGGAATATGTGGGCCTGCAAAGTTTCACCCGAACTCAGAGTCCACTTATAACATTTACAAGGCTCTTCAGTATCATCCTCTTTACCATGGTGGATGCTGGACTACAATTCATCTACATCGATGCTTCCAAGCAACGGGTAACTTCAGGGTGCCCCAGGTATACAATGCTAGTGACCTCAAGGATGGGTTGGAATGCAACCTAATCATGGGTTTTCACCAGTCCAGACCCCCTACCCAAGACACACAAAAGTGTGCCCTACTTCATCATTGGTGATGACTCGTTCTCCCTCAAACCTCCTCATGAAGCCACTACATGTTCAAATACCTCACCCGGAAGAGAGGATCTTCAACTACAGGCTGTCAGCCAGACAGGTGTGGAGAACACCTTTCAGCATCCTGCCAACAGGTTCCAGATACTTTCAACCCATGCAGCTGACACCAGAGACGTGAGGAGCATCGGGAAGAATTGCTTGCATCCTGCACATCTCATGCCGCACCCCACTACTCAGTGTTGCAGAACAGATTGTCCGACTGTCACAAGGGAATGGGGACATGGAGCCCGTGAATGGAGCAAGGATGTAACCTGATAGACACTGTGGATGTACAAGGCCCCAACAGGCTTCACAGTGATTGAAGAAGCACGCAACCTTACTGAGACACTGGTGCAAACTCCCGCTGGAGCAGTGGCAGTGGGCAAGACAGATGATAGATGATTAATGGATGTTCCTTAGGGCTGTCGCATAAACACTGATGATGTGCCATGTATGTTTGAGTGGTCCTACCAATGAATAGGGATTAATTAACGAAGCTTTGTTTATTTAAAAATGGTTGATCAATGAATAAATTGGTTATTGATAATAGAAAGGTCCATATGTGTGGCAGCTGGGATGGTGGACCATACAGTCCCACTATGGTTAGCACTGGAGTTTAATTATCCCACAACTATCACTTATCTTTCCAAGCATGCAACAGGATGCTTAACCATTTTCAAAGTTTTCACCAAGACTTTATTAAGTAAACAAAATGAACCAAGTAACTTTATTAAGTGCTCTTAAAAGCAAAGATAAACTTTATTAAACTTATGCTGGACTGACGAACACATGGTTTCCTGTAAATGTATCTGGCAGCAAACGTCTTCCCCTGTATGCTGACTGCATGCGTGCGCATCCTTTTATATCTGTGGAGCGGATTCATATTACTACCCCGCATGGCGAGTGAACGTTTGCGATCGCGAATTATACATCCGCGCTGCATCCCCTTTGTTCTATAGCAATAAGTGAGCATCCGCTTCATGCCGCTATGCATCCGCCCACTTACTGTAATGCGTCTGCTTCGAAATTCTCCCCGGAAGCCCTTCAGGGTGTCATCCGCTTCCATCCGGTTTTCAATCCACTAGGCTTCCTATGAACACCCATTTAACATCCCCCGCTACATACTACCCACGTCCGTTCTTTTCCATTCTGTTTATGCAAATTTTCACCAATTTTTGGAGCGGATGAAAATGAATTGAGCCACCCCTGAAATTTTGCTCGTCCGCTGTGTCCTTTATGCATCCGTTTTGCATCTATCAGCCAGTGGGACTAGGCCTTCAGTTGTGATGGTAGGGGATGGAAAGATAGGCACGGAAAATATTGTTTAAATAGTGTTTTTATTTAATATTGAAAATATTGCCTTATTCACACCTTTAATATATTTACGTCCTACATAGTGAGACTAGGACTTTGTATTTTCTGTTGGTGATTCTCTTAGTGATGTATTTTCAGGGAAACAAGAGGAAAATCGAAGCGCTACCCGTTTTTAATCATGTTTTGCATAGATTGTATACATACAAAAAGTGACATAGTTTAGATCCCAAAGCCATGTCTCTACTTGATAGACCCCGCAGATAGTTTGCACCATAAATTTACTTTTGTTCCCAGATATATGTAATGCATGTTGTGGAGCATATTTGTATGTATGCATGTGTGCCATTCTTAGATTCACTCCCATGTTTTGGTCATTAACTTTAGAATACATTCTGAGGAGAATGCACTGACAGAAAAAGAGAAGATCTTTGTATGAAATTCTTACAGGTGTAACAAAAAAAAATCTATCGATGACAGAAATATTCAGCATCCTTCTGCTTTCCTTTGGAATCTTTCCCTTGCAGTTTTCTGATAAATTATGTTTACAAATTGACCTTGGAACCCTGAGCTTTAAAAATCCTGGGCATGTCCAGGTTTAATTAAATTAAACCCATGAAAATTTTCAGTAAAAGCTGCCCTTTTCAATTGAGTAAATTGGGCCAAGCAAAGTCAATAGGGAGCAATCACTATGTTTGTATATCTAAGGGCAAGATGTCATCAATCAAGTTCAAAAGAATGTTGTTGACTTTGAGAAAGCTTGAATAGTAGAATAGAATATTTTATTGGCCAAGTGTGATTGGACACACAAGGAATTTGTCTTGGTGTAAATACTCTCAATATACATAAAGAAAATGTACATTCGTTAAAAATCAAGAATCGTAACGTATAACACTTAATGATAGTCATAGTTTACAATCAAA
This sequence comes from Laticauda laticaudata, assembly GCA_004320025.1. Taxonomy (NCBI): domain Eukaryota; kingdom Metazoa; phylum Chordata; class Lepidosauria; order Squamata; family Elapidae; genus Laticauda; species Laticauda laticaudata. The sequence continues at coordinate 17,638 of BHFT01003154.1, read as the reverse complement.
TCATACTAGGAAACAGTCAATATAAATTGTAAGGATACAAGTAATAAAGGAACAGTCCTACAATCACAAGTGGGAGGGGATGGGTGATAAGGAGTGTTGAGAAGATTAACAGTAATAGTAGTGCAGACTTTGTAAATAGTTGAATAATGTTGAGGGAATTATTTGTTTAGCAGAGTGATCGCTTTCGGGAAAAAACTGTTCTTGTGTCTAGTTGTTCTGTGTCGTTTTGAGGGAAGGAGTTGAAACAGTTTGTGTCTGGGATGTGAGGGTTCTGTAAATATTTTCACAGCCTTCTTTTTGACTTGTGCAGTATACAGGTCTTCAGTTGAAGGCAAGTGGGTAGTAATTATTTTTTCTGCAGTCCTAATTATCCTCTGAAGTCTGTGTCTGTCCTGTTGGGTTTCAGAACCAAACCAGACAGTTATAGAGGTGGCAGACTGATAGACTCAATGAATTTCCCATATGAACTTATATCAAGCAGCTTCTTGCCACGGCAGTTGAAAGGCTTTTCTTGAGTTGGCGTCAGAAAGGAACAATTCCTTTGTTGTGTTTTTTTGATAATGTTTTTGATGTTAGTGTCCATTTTAGGTCATGTGTATGGAGAACCTAAAATTTGAAGGTCTTTGCTGTTGATATGGTGTTGTCTAGTATGTAAGAGGTGGTGTAATGGGAGGGTTTCTCTAAAGTCTACACATTTCCTAGTTTTGAGTGTGTCAGTTCCAGATTGTTCGGTTAAACATGAGACAAGTTGTATAACCCTGTCTGTATGCAGATTCATCGTTGTCTCGAATGAGACCAATCACTGTTGTGTCATCAGCAAACTTCAGTATTTAACAGATGGATCATTTGAGATGCAGTCATTGGTATATGGGAGAAGAGAAGTGGAGTAGCACACAGCTTGGAGGGGAGAGCTGTGCTGATGATGACAGGTATCAGATGTGATTCCGCCTACTGCTGGCTCTGTCTGTTAGGAAGCTTATGATCCACTTAACATGTGTTGTTCAAATACTACTAGTTGGTTTAGTTTACTTAGAAGAGTGTTCTGGAATGATGGTATTGAATGCTGAACTGAAGTCTACAAGAGAGACCCTTGAGTAGGTATTTTGGAGATTTCAAGGTGTGTAGGATGTAATTGCAGAGCCATGTTAACAGCAATCTCGTCGATCGATTTGCTCAGTATGCAAACTGCATGGGATCTAACAGTGGAGTCCATGATGGTTTCTGTGTGTAATAGATCTTGCAGCTTCTTTTTCTGTGATTACCAAAGGTTGTGAGCCCAATGTTGGGGCCAGTGTAGGAAGTTGGCTGTTATTGATGTGTTTGAGATATGGGTTGTGGAGATAGTGTCTGTAGTTTCTTTTCAAACCTGCAGTAAAACACATTCAGGTCATCTGCTGGTTGTTGATTTCTTCTGCCTTGAAGGAGGTTTGCTGAAACCAATGATGTTTTTAAGAATTTCCACAATGTTTGGCTGGTTCATTGGTTGAGAATTAATTCTTTAACTTTTCGAGTAGCTTCTTTTTGCTGCTCTGATTTTCTTGTTAATATGTTTCTGGCCTGGTTGTATAGCATTCTGTCACCTTTTTGTAGACTTTCTCTTAGGAAACAATGTAGCTGCTTAAGTTTAGCTGTGAACCAAGGTTTATTGTTACTATATATTTCAGGTTTCTAATTGGTACAATAATGTCTTCAACAGAAGCTAACATAGATGTTACAGTATCTGTGGCTCATCTCAGTCTGCAGAGGCACCTCAAAACATTCCAATCAGTGCAAATCAAGGCAGCGGTTTTCAGCTTTGCCTCATCGACAAGTCTTCACTGAGATTTAATTGTTGGTTAATGGTTTTAAGTCTTTGTCTGTAGGCCAGGTAACAGGTGATTATCATGCTGGTCAAGTGTCCCACAGCTGTGCTTCATGGAAAGACCTATAAGCATCTTTGACTGTTGTGTAGCAGTGGTCTGAAGTATTGTTGCCTCGGTGGGACAATTTACATGCAGGAATATTTTGGGAGCTTTTCCTTAAATTTTCTTGACTGACAATCTCGCTAAAATGATGGGAAGGAACCTGGTGTTTAGCTTCAGCCTCCATAATTTGATTAGCAAGATTTTGTAATGCCTTGTTTACACAGGCTTGTGGAGTAACATACAGAACTATTGGAGAAATGAGGAGAATCATGTGGAGAGTAAAATGGATTACAGTTGAGGGTTAAAGACACTACGTTTTACTCACTAAACTTTATTATTATAGTATATCCTGAGACCAGATGCTGTTGAAATATATAAAACATAATCTCACCCTTTGCGTTTACTATATATCTTCCATTCTGTCTTATTAAATGTCTGGAAATCCCGAGATGTATATGTGTTGTCCCATGAATTTGTGGATTAAGCCAGGTTTCAGTGAACAAAGAACAGCTGAATTATAAAAATCAAGAATTCCATCTTTTTAAGAGATGAATTTCATCCATCTTGTTAGCCAGTGACGTAATTAGTCAGAAAAATTAAAGAGAGAGAGTCCGTCCCCCCCATTCCTTAGTCTATTTAATTCCTGCTCATTTACCTCATCTCCACTTCCGGCGTTGTCGCTTCTTTGCTTTCTTCATTGTAATCCATAGCTCTGGAGAATTGGTTAGGATCTCCTCTGTGTTTGCAAAAACAGGTGGGGTGGAGAATCAGAAAGCTGCTCTTAAGGAAACATGTGCCTAATTCTTAGCAGATGGTCTCATGAGTATGAAATCCATAGTGAATTGCAGATAATAATAAGGAATAAAGAAACCACTAGAGACCATTTCACTGAGGCAGCCGTTGTCAGTGCCATCTTGGCAAGAACCAAACTGAGTCAAATTGGAGGAGTTTTTGTTTTGTTTTTTACTTCTACAACACTTTGGCTATGACAATTGTTGATAATGAGGTTCTTATCAAAGGTTTTTGAAAATCTAAGTAGATGAATTCTACTGGCCTGCCCTAAACATTTATATAAGGGGAATACCAAAGTATCATATATTTAGACTTTTAAGAAGTCTTTGATAAAGTCCTTCATCAAACAGTTATTAAACTTGGCAGTCATGGAATAAAAGGGCAGGTCTTTTTCTGGATAAGATAAATAACAGAAGGCAAAGAGTAGGAGTAAATGGACATTTCTTGCCAAGGAAGTTTCTCAAAATTGTCCATGGCATGCACAATGTAAGGATATAATGAGTGAGTACTTCAGAGTTCTGTCCTAGGACTTTTAAGGTGCTTTTAAGATATTTCTAAATAATATGGATTTGAGCATGAATAATGGAATAGTCAAGCATGTCTATAATATTAAATTGTTCAGAAAAGGTATAAACAAACAGGGGCTGCAAAGTACCCATTAAGGTAAATGACAGATGTCATTCAACATAATGGGTGGAAATAGCTCTGCATCTTAAGGATGCAAATATTGCATCACAGATTGGGCTGTGGGGAGGAGGGGTTTGGTGTGGTGGCGGCAACAGGCAGTAGCAGCAAACAGCAGTAGCAATCCCTGCTGGCTGAAACAGCTGATCACTGGTATTCTGGGAAGCTGATCCAACCACCAATCAGCTGCTCGGTTGAAGGCTCCAGCATTCCCTGGTGGAAGTAGTAGAAATGGAGGAGACAGCAATGGCAGTGTTTCCAATCAGCCAGCCCACTGATCAGTGAGACTATGTGAGGTCAGGATCCAGCCATCGTTCAGCTGACTGGTGATGGGCGCAATGGAGCAGAGCCATGATAAGCCATGTACTGGAGCTGGGAGGCAAAGACAGATTTTTTTTTTCTTGTTTTACTCCTCTAAACCTAGGTGTGTCTTAAGTCAGGAGTTTCTTATGGAGTAAAAAATGCAGCATGCAAAACAAAGACTGAAAAATAAAAAAAAACTAGTTAATGAATCCTGGACAGACCCAAAGGGCAGATTGATTTCGCTCTGAATTCTCTTTAAATTCACCTTGAAAATTAAATGAAACCATAGCAGAAGCTTTCATTATTAAATGTTTAAACTTGGGGACAACTTTAGCTTCAATTTGTAGTGGGAGTTCATGGTGGTTACATAAGGAAAAAATGGCATTACGAAGTAGAGAATAGCACTAAACTGGTTTTATTTGAAAGGGGAGGAAAAGTGACATTTATAAATTCCATTATTCTATACAGTATATGAATATTGCAGGTAATGGTTCCAGGAATTGCTCTTAGAGTAATAAATGTAATATAGGAACATCATGAAAACTTTTTCACTGTTTTTAAATTTAATATTTCCATGATTAAAAGGTAATTGAATGTAAAAGCTTAAACAGTGGAAGAACAATTTAATGATGAGCTACTTAGATTGTATCTCAATTAAAATGAATAAATGGATCTTAAAATGTCACTTAAATGTACTAGTTGGTTTGCTTCACAACTGACAAAGAACAAATGCCATTCAATATCACATGGTTTTAAATTTTTTGAGTGAACTTCTTAACTAGTTTGAATGTCATCAGGAGCAATTGTATCTTTGGACTAAGGAACGTAATGAAAAATGTCACACCTGATCGATCCTTCTAATGTATATTTCTACATTATCCTCAACTATTACCTCCCACCCCACCCCTCTGGAATGAGTAACTCAACAATTAGTTTATGTTCTCTTCTATCTCTGACAGTTTTACATTTATTCATCGAAGCCTGCCCTATTCTGTTTTCAAGTTAATAGGATAATAAAGTGAATTGTCAGATTAAAACAATACATTAAAATGTTTTTAAGTATTATCTATCAAAATATATCCAAATATCTATGTGTCTTCAGTTATGTGTTTTTGAGCCTAGTAATGCTACAGGAATCAGAAAATGGGGAAAATGAATAATAATTTGTTTGATAATTCAAAATGGCACAGACTTCTCCAATTCTTTTAAACTTTTCTCAGTCAACAAATTAGTTTTTGAAGCTATCTTTGAATCTGTCTTTTTAGTTCAAGGTTTGATAAGAGTGGCAGCAGTTTTATACAACTGATAATCTCTTGGATTGTTATTTGATTAGAATTTAAACAGGTTGTAGTTCCCTTGGATTATTATTCTATAATAAATTCTGATATGTCTGTAAGTCTTTGAAATATATTATTGCTTTTCTGCTTATAACTGACCTATTCTATATTACCCTAAATCCAATATTCTTGATCAGTCTCCTTCCTTCCTTCCTTCCTTCCTTCCTTCCTTCCTTCCTTCCTTCCTTCCTTCCTTCCTTCCTTCCTTCCNTTCCTTCCTTCCTTCCTTCCTTCCTTCCTTCCTTCCTTCCTTCCTTCCTTCCTTCCTTCCTTCCTTTCCTCCCTCCCTCCCATCGACCCACCCACCTACCTCCCTACCCTACCTACAAGTTATACCTCAAATATGCAACCTGAACTAAAGATCTCTATCACATGTTTTTTCAACTCTGGAAAAATATTTCTGTGAAACTATCCATTCATTCTCGTTACTTGTACGGTTCTGCAATTAATTATACCATAAGAGAAGACAATTGTACTTTAGGGAAGAGCAATAACCAAGAAAATAAAAGATCTGCCAAAAAGGAAAGGTACCAATGTGTATTATATAATAAGGTTTATGCTTGAGGCATGATAAACCATACAAGATGAACATACATAACATAATTTAAAACCATTCTGTTCAGAATTCACATTTTTTGGATGTGTATATTTAGTTACTGTATTCATCTCCTGCTTTAATTAAAGAAAATTAAACTTCTGCATATAAACTGCACATTAAACTATAATTAGTCATATGTGACACTATAAAGGACCCATAATTCAACACACATCTTCAGAAATATATTTTGTGCAATGTAATGGGTGGAACCCACAATTTTTGTGACCAAGGTTAAAGATGGTTGAGGATGCCCATTATCTCTCTTATGTCATAATTATTCCTCCTCCTGTTCCTTTTTTCTTGATTCTTTAGCAACATGCTTCAGGAAAGGCACTACAGAGACAACTCTTACTGAAGATCTAAATTTTGGTTGAATCATGATGGCTTGAGTGTTGTAATAGCCCTAACACTTATGTTCTTAGCAACTAACTTGATATGTAGAAGATTCCAACTACATTGAACTTCATTAGCTATATTCACACTATACAATATTATATAAAACTCATTCATTTGTGGGGGGGGATTTTACACAATACACTAAACTATTATCTAACTAAATAGGCTAAGAAGAGAAGAGAAAAGAAGAGAAGAGTAAATAAGAGTAACTAATATACACACACATAAAAAATACGCTGCAATTATAGCTGAATACATTGGATGCAAATCTGACAAACTGGATAAAAAAACCAAACAGCACACCACCAAAATGAAAAATCACATTGGAATATGACATCAGCAATTTAGGATCAGATGCAAGCCAGCTAAGAAAAATTGAAAGTAAAGAAGTTGAAAAATAAGGTCAAAGAAAAGCTCATCAAGAAATACCATCTAGAAACAAGAAAAATCAAGGAAGCACTAGAAATAATAAAGCAACAAATAACACTGAGCATGGAGTTGGACTGCTTAGGCAGGGCTTTGTACTAGAAGATCTCCAAAGTACTTTCCAACTCTATTATTCTATTTTCCACGTTCTAAGAAATGATGGAGAAAAGGGCAAAGAAAATAATAATTAAAAAAAACAAGTTGGTCAACACCAGGTGAAGATCAACTGCATGTTTCTGGTTGAAATATCTGATTGGTCTGAATTGACTTATTGCCAGACATGCTGCAAGGAGATGAAATTACAGGAAAATATGGGCTAATATCTTGTAAAGCCTACCTGATAATGAAAAATTCAACCAAAGAGGCAGAATCAGGCAGCTACAAGCCAATTTAGCAGTTTATCAGCAACTTTCAAGCTCTGAAGCCCCTGTACCACTGCACCAACGGATGCAAAGAGGATGTAAAACATTAAAAAAAGCTTGCCATCCGTTGGAAAACGCAATTCATCCGTTGTGTACTCACTGCATACATGTTTCATACGCTCTATCCCTCCAGCATCTGTCCACTGAGATTTCATCCATGCAAGAAGTTTTGAGCTGCACATGCACAAAACTTTTAACAGAATAACTTTCCGCCCGTATGAATGCACATCAGGAATACCATATATAGGCAACAAAACATTCTATGCCTTATCATCCATTAAACATTTGCTTATCCTCTCGGGCATCCTCTGACATCCTCGCAACTCACATCCACTGCAGCTGGAAATGAAAAGAGGAACGAATGGTACATGGAACGTCCACACAGACTGTTAGTAGCATGGAATGAAAGGATGTAAGCATATGCATCTTGTATATAAAGGATTAAAACGCAACAAAACGTTTGTATCTGGAATGGTTATCTCAGATATTAGGATGTCTGCCAGTATGTCTAGATATGTAGAAGGACACCTAGCAGAAACCATTAGCTTCCATAAAAAGGGAGGAAATCACCTGCATCTTCAGTATGAGTCCAGCAGCCTGGTGTATAGACCTCTTCACCCTTGGTCTGCTCTTCCACCTCCTCCATTGTTTCTCCACCATGATCATGACACAATCCATTATGGTAGCTGCGATCATTCATCACCAGAACCAAAATCCTGTTCAGACTGTTCACCTTTATACACAAGAGAAGAGGAGACGTCCAAGAGCTGTGTGTCGAGGATGGATCGGGAGAAGAATGGATTTGCGACTGTATACCCAGTATGGGGAGCTGGGAATGAAGACACTCGCTGCATTCTAGCAACTCATTTAAGGATTGCCACCAGGCCATTGTTTGCCAAAATTGTACCAGCATCTTGAGAACCCAGTACCAAAGCGAGCACCAACTTCCCATCCCAGCCCTGACCCTGGACTGAATAGTGGCACTGACTCTGCTGCCAACCTGCCTCCGGAACCACATACAAAAACATGCAATATGCATGGAGGGTGCACAATCAACACCATCAGCAAAGTGGTCGAGAAGGGAGCAGGCCATCATTCGAAAGAATACGTGGAGGAGTCCTCCAGTGCCCCACCACTGAACCAAGGCTGGAGGAAAGTTTCAGAAGAGGCATATCAGAGGTAAACTCTCCCCACACCGTTGTGAGCCAATGCATAGGAAGCACGTGCCTCCAAAGGTCCAGCCAATTCAGCGTCCACTTATTTCAACTACAAGGCTTCTTCAAGTATCATCCTCTTGCCATGTTTCTGCTACTACAAGTTTCATCTACATCGATCCTTCAGGCAACGGTCAGCTTCAAAATAGCCAGGTATTACAAACCACCAGTGACCTCAGAGGCATGGGCCTGGAATGCAACCTAATCATGGTTTTCCAGATCCAGACCCCTTGCCAATGACACACAAAGATTGCCCCTACTTCATCGTGGGGATGACTTCTTCTCCCGTGAGAACCTAACCTCATGAAGCCCTAACACTTCCAGATGCCTCACCCATGAAGAAGCATCTTCAACTACAGCCTTGTCCAGGCAAGACGGGTGGTTGAGAATGCCTTGGCAGTCCTGCCAAACAAGTTCCAGATACTTCTCACACATGAAACATGACCCAGAGACTGTGAGAGCATTCATAGAAGCTTGCTGCATCCTGCACAATCTCATGCGCCAACCGCCTACCCATGTTGCAGAACAGACTTGTCGACCATTCAACAAGAAAGGGACATGGAGCCTGGTTGAATGGAGTAAGGACGAAACCTGATAGGAGCACGTGGATGCTGCCAGGCCCACAGCTTCACGTAAGGAAGAAGCACACCAACCTACTGAGACACTGGGCAACTCCCCAGCTGGAGCAGTGAGTGGCAAGACAGGATGTTAGATGGTTAATGGATGCTTCCTTGAGCCTGTCTCATTCACACCTGATGAGATGCTGCCTGTATGTTGAAGGCCCCTACAATGAATAGGCATTAATAAAGAGCTTTGTTTATTTTGAAATGTGTGGATCAACAAATAAAATTGTTATTGATAAAAAAGGGCCGATATGTGTGGCAGCCTGACGGTGAACCATACAGTCCCACTATGCTGCACGGAGTTTTATCTATTCCCACAACCTAATCCTAACCTATCCCACAACTATCCTTACCCATCCCACAAGCAGCAAAGCTAACCCATTGTTTCAAAGTTTTCACCAACACTTTATTAAGTAAAAAAAATTGAACCCAAGTGTGTTCAGCAAAATAACCTTTGTTAATAACTGTTTTTAAGTAAACTGTATGACTTTATTTAAAAAAGCAAAAAATGAACCAAGTAAAGTGTCTTAAGCAAAGATAAACTGAAACCAGTACAACTCAGTCTCTGGCACTATGCTCCCATCACCTTTAAGCATGTTCCATGGTTCTCAGCGGTTAAGCGCGCAGGGACGTGGAGGTGGCTTGCATGCGACTGCTGATCTGAGCCACCATTGGGGTGCTATTCCGAGAGTTATGACAGAATGGTATTCAGGAAGCTCTCAGAGAGCTGACTCAGCCTTGGGTTGAGAGCCCCTTCATCAAGTACTGCGATGTCAGGCACAAGACTGATGACCAGATTGTCTGTTGATGGGCTTGGTTGCGGGTGGAGAAGGAGGAGTGTAGTGGGCTGTCTGGTCTGCAGCTGCGAGGGTGTGGCATCTGTGGGTGCGATAACCTGGGCCTGGACTGGAAGTCTTTTTCTGCTGGGGAAAAGTCCTGGTAGTCGCTAGCGCTTGTAGGTAAGGGGCTGTTGGAAGCCGTGGAAAGGCCGTACATCACCAGTGTGGAGGAGCAGACCCTGGACTGGGTCGGAGCAGTTCAGCTGGCCTTAGTTGTGCAGAAGTGCTGTTATTCTGTTTGCTTCATCACCTAGCGTATTGGCCGTCGCAGTCCATGAGGCGTCTGATTCACGTAGCGTATGAAGGGCTTCCGCGTCGAGATGAGAATGTTGCTGTGACCAGCTGAGAAGAGAAGTGCTGGTCTGTGTGGTTCTTGATTTGTCCCTGATCTACCAAACCCAGACAAAGTTGTGGCTCTTTCCCTCCAGTCTTGCCTCTCTGCCTACATCCTTGAGCTGGGGTGAGGTGGTTGGTCTCTGGTGGCGTGCCACTTCTTGCTCCATTGCTGACAAGGAATCCTCCAAGTCCTCCGGCATGGGACTGCAGTGTCATGGGTCTCTGCCATGGGGCCCTCCGAAAACACCGGCCTGACAGGCAGCTGTCTCCTGGCTGGAAGAGGATAGCTTTCTGAGCAAGGGTTCAGAGAGGCTGGCTCGTTCAGTGGCGGACCTCACCCTCACCAGGAAGCTGCACTGGCCAGTAATGCTACATCTTCCGGAGTCAGTGACTGACAGCGATCCGGCCAGATTTCTTGAGATTAGCTTGCCAACCAGCGTGTGCATGTGCTTCCACCATCCCAGGAATACATCGCAGTGGACCCAGCTTTCTGCCTGTCTCTCCAAGCTGCCTTTCTTCTTGGCGTCGCAGTAGAGTCTGTGGCCCTTGCGCCACAGGTACTCATTCTCCCTCAGCCATTCCAGCACCTCCTCCTCATGGTCCTCGGAAATGGTTGTACTGTTTCCTCTCCCTTCTCCTTCCCTTGTCTCTCCTCCCCTCTGGCAGGTGTTTAGCAGCCAGGGCCTTCAGGGCTTGAGCAGCAGTGCCTTTGAGGCCTTGGGGCTGTCCACCACAGCCAGCAGTCAATAGCAAGCAAGCCACCACCAGCAGCAAGAACAAACACCAGCAGCAGCACAGAGAAGCACCAGCAGCCAGCAGCACCAGCAAGCCAGCCACCAGCAGCACCAGCAGCACAGCTCAGTTGCCAGGATGGATGGTGGGTCTGTCCTTCTTGCCAGGGCTGGCAGGAGTAGGCACAGGCTTCTCTTCTTCCCTGACTGACGTACCATGGTGTATTCGAAGAATGTCGTGTGGCACACATCTTTCCTCTGAATGCTGACTTCTTGCGAGCTGCATCCTTTATATCCATACGCTGATCACATTCAATCCTCCCCGCTGCCGCAGTGAATGGCTTTGTATCCACTATGCATCCGCTAGCATCCGCTATGCATCCGCTATGCCATCCACTTTCTCCTATAGGCATCTGTGATGCATCCGCTATCAATCATGCCTTTGCAAGCCCCTTCCGCATATGTGTCCGCTTCGTAATTCTCCCCCAGAAGCCCTTCGGATGTTTCATCTGCTTCATCCCTTCCATTCCAACTAGCTTCCTATGAACATTCCCAGTTAACAATCCCCACTACGTACTACCCCTGCCATTCCTTTCCATTCTTTTCCGTTCTGTTCATGGCAAATTTGGCCACATTTGAGGATAACAACGATGGAGCCACCCCCGAAATTTTGCTTGTCTTGCTGTGTCCTTTTGCATTATGTTTTGTATCCGCGGCCAGTGGGACCTAGCCTTAAAGAAGGGAAAACAAAACAGAATACTGGTAATCATCAGAAGGCTACGAGAATGTTAGTTTAGTTATGTCTAGCAATTCAACTGTAAACCGATGATTTGTGGTTGTTGATAGTGGAGCATCGTTGTGCATTACTAGAAAATAGAGAGAGGTTTTGTAAAAGAATGTCTACAAGGAACAACATGAAATCATTGGCAAATGACGCAGATGAAAGCAAATTGTTTTCTGTAAATGAGCACTGAACTAATGTTATATGTACCTAAACTGAAATTGAATTTGTTTGCAGTAAGGGTTTTAGTTAATCTTGCTTATGTAGAACCTTTTGGGGAGATAACCTGTACATACAATAGAGAAAAAGAGTGTAAAAGTGTTTACTGTACTTTAGAGAATGATTTATATGGATACATTGATGATCAGTGAAGATGCTAACTCGGTTTATAACAATTGTTAAAGCCACATGATGAATGTATACATTTAACTGCATAATGTCCTGGCGACACTTATTTCAAAATGCTGAAAACAAAACTGTTTGACTTGTCCAGAGGGAGTAAAATTTAAAACGCCTGTCCAAGTATTTAAAACTGTAATGCTGCTAGTCAGGAGAAAAAGCAGGTTATTACCAGCAAACAGAATTAAATGAGTTTAAGACCGAAAGAGACTTTTAGAGGTTGTTTTTGCTGACATTACTCGGTCTAAGAAACCCAGTTTGGGAGTGCCTGCTATGGTTGTGAGTATAATGACGCATTACTCACGTACAGTTTCTTGCTATCTCAGAAAAAACAAAAAACAAGAAACATTCTAACAGTTCTTTAACTGGCCTAAGATTGCTGAGAGAAAAATGAGGAGTAAAGTAATTACTTTAGTTACTGATGCAGGGACTGAGTTTGTCAACCTAGATTCCAAATGATGCTAACATTGGCTGGGTTGAGCAATAAACGTTCTGCACAGCTGAAAACACTGGGGGTGAGGCCAAATAATGTGTGACAATCATGGCTTAAAACAATGTAGGTAACACAACAACTGGGGAAGTGCCATTGCACTCGGTTGTGGCATGCAGAACAGCGCAAATATTAAGCTATCTACACACATTTGGAGCTCCAGCATGGTGGCATAGTTTCCCTCACAAATAAGACTGAAAGGCAACATAGAGCCTAGGAAAGTTACTGTTTGTAGGTTTACAAGGCCAACCATAGATCGCTTTAAGAATCTTTGGAATCAAGCACAAGCTAATGTTTATTGCTAAGCACTAGTGTAAATTTCTTACACGTTGAGAGTGGCATAAACTGCGAACAAGGAATCCAGGCAATTATATTATTATGACACCCAAAATAGTCTCAAAGATGAATAAGTAAACCACGAATTAGCCATTAAAAGAAGGAAAAGAAACAGCACAGGGAGGATGAGAACAGGGCAGGTGGAACAGGTGAGACCGCCTACACGTAAGCCCTGTAATACCAAGACGTTTCTACCCGTGTAATACACCCCATATCTGATAAATCAGGCAGTTTTGTGTGTCAAGTGAATACATTTCCTGGTCACTACAATGACTGAAAAACTGTATCCTCTAAGGTTCAGGCTGCTGCAGAAGCTATGGATAAGGAACTAAATCTTTTAAAAAGGACTGAGGTATACAAAAATGTTAATTACCATCTGGGAAAAAATGCCATCGGATGTAAATGGATATTATAAACACTTAGACAGATGTCGATGGACTTTACCCATAAAGCCAGTGTTTAGTTTAACACAAGGTTCAATCAGACAGCCAATACGACTACGACAAGTGTTTGCACCTTGTGCTGAAGGCCTGCACATTATGAGCAGCATTTAGTTTGGGCAGCTAAGAGAAATAAATTATAAATCATTTAGATGTAAGAGATGCATATCTGCAGTGCACCATTGCTGGAGATTGAAAAAAGAGCCTTTATTGCTTGAAGCAATCAGGATATGAGTTGAACCAATGGATCATTAAATAATTAAACTAAGATAGTTTTACTGGCATGGCTGATCCATGTTTGTTTTAAAAAAGAAAGTAATGTATAATTTCTTTGTGCTATTATTTTTACTATGACATAGCATTAATCACCAAAGACTGACAGAAGCTACTGAAAATAATTCACTGTTAGAACCAGAAATTTAAGATAAAACTATTAGGAAAATCAAACAATATCTTGGTTAAAGACTAGATAGAACTAGGGAAAGGGAACTAGATTCTCACAGCAGCTAAATTAACCAATACCAAAGAATTTCAAATGGGAACTTTGCAATGTCTTAAAACACCTTGATGATCAGAGTTAGCCACAGTTGATGTTCAAAGTCCCTGTTTATAAAACATTTAAATCAGTTCTTTTGATTGGTAATTTATCGTTTCTCAGTAATTGGTCAAGGCCAAAAGAACATACCACTGCAAGCTGCTAAGTGGTGTTAAATATCTGAAACAAACAATGTATATGCATAATATTTGACCTAAGATAACTAATCTAAACTGGCATATCCAATGAAAGTTTTGCTGCAGACAAATAACACATAAATCTACATTGTACAATAGTATTCTTAGGAAAGGTGTTGATTGGATGGAGGTCTATTCGACAGAAAACAAAATTTAATTTATCAACAATGGAGGCTGGAATTCAATGTTTGTCTTTATTATGTACAGATTAGTTATTATAAGCAAACTATTAATGATATGGAAATTGATGTAAACAGATTCTACTGTGTTTATTAAATAACCAATCAATAATACAATGGCTTCCAATCTTGCTGTAAAAGACAATTCAAAACACAACAGATTTAAGATATTTAAAGTGAGACAATGTGTGCAAGAGAAAATGATTACTCTGAATACTGCATGTCAGAAAAATAACACCGCCAGGATCCCAACTCGCTCTTAAAGCATAAGCTTCCTGCTAAGATATGGACTGGAAATGTAAATTGTATAGATTTCCTACCCAAAGATGAGAATGTTAGAATGTAAAGTCACCTAACAGTTGGGTTGGAAAACATATAAAACCAGGATAGACATTTAATACGTCTCTTTTAAGGTAATGCTAAAATGTTAATTGTTTGTAGTTCCTCAAAATGCCATACAGATGGAGCCAGAAACCTGGTTTCTATCATGTTCTTTTGAAGTGTTGCTGTTTCCTGCATTTTTCCTTATTGACTGTTACTATCATCGTTTAATTCTTGATTTATATAAAGTCTATTACTGAACTGTTTTGATAGTGGACTTTGTATATAAGATTATCCCTGGACTGGACAACTGACTGATTTAACCATGTATGACTGGACTGTGTTTGACATTGCTTTAACCGTTTACTGAAGTAAAACCTACATTTTACTATACAGTGTATCTGTTTGTTGATGCTTGTGTCTATTCTTCACTACTCTCACTACGTGTCCCTGTATCGCTCATTCTCCTAATGCGTAATTAACTCAGACAGTTATCCATTGTCACCTCTTGTCCTTCTTTTCATTAGACTAGACATACCAGTTCCTGCAAGCCACTCTTCATATTTTTAGCTCCAGTCCCCTAATTAATCTTTTGTTGTTCTTATTTGCACTCTTTCTTAGAGTCTTTCAACATCTTTTTTACATCGCTGCGACCAAACTGAGTAGAGTATTCCAGAGGTATGCCTTACATTATAAAGTGGTATTAACACTTCATGTGATCTTGATTCTATCCCTCTGTTTATGCAGCCTAGAACTATGTTGGCCTTTTTGGCAACTGCTTCACACTGCTGGCTCATATTTAAATGGTTTACTCGGACTCCAAGATCCCTCTCAGTTACTACTATTGAGCAAAGTACCACATATACTGTACCTGTGCATTTGATTTTACTAGCCTAAATGTAGATCCTTACTTTTTTCACCATTTAATTTCATTTTGTTAGATAGTGCCCAATGTTCAAGTCTGTCAAGATCCTTCTGTATCTTAAGCCTATATTATATTAACTTTATTAGTGTATGTGATTTTATTGTATAGTTGAATGTGGCTTGCTCCTTTTAATCTTTCTGTCTTTTGTAATGACTTATTTCTCCTTTTTCCAAACATCTATCCTTTTTGCCCATCTTTTTAATCATTCTGTTTTTAATTTATAAAAAGAGACCCAACCTTTTCTGAGGTATAAAAAAACCTAAAGAGTTAAACACATTTGAGTGTTCCATGGCTACTGTGATCTTAAAAGCAAACAGAGAAATGAATAAATGCAGACAAACAGACACACAGAGAAAAGGCAATGGTGTATCCCTTCTGTAAGGTTGCTAGGAAAACTGAATAATGGGTCCCTGCAGTCACCAAGAGTCAGGCTTCATTCATTATCTTTACCTCTAGGTACTAAATCCAGTGTTTTGAGTATTTGAGATTTGATTATGTTACAGGAATGAGCCTATTTCCTTCTATGTGATTTAGAAAATTGACAGCTGGAGTTCCTTCTTGAGCAAAAGATAAATATAGAAACATCTAATTCAATAAATACTTGTCTGCCAGCCTAAAAGAAGTTAGTCATTAATTGTGCACCCAAAGAGAAGCCCATCTCATAAAAAATAAAGAAAAAATAGAGGAGAGGAGAGGAGAGGAAAAGGGAAAGGAAAGGAAAGGAAAGGAAAGGAAAGGAAAGAAGAAAGGAAAGAGAATAGGAGGGGAGAGGAGGGAAGGAAACCATAAGTTATTCAACTGTTTTTATCGTGCCTTGATCAGATCTTTGACACAATTATACCATCTCCACACATGACTGGATATCATAAGAGGGAGGCAAGCCAGACATCCTTTCAAATAGTGTACAGATCATGTCCAGTGTTGCAAATCACTCTTGTTTTAAACCTCAACCCAATCAATTACAATAAGAAGATGCTGAACCATAGTGTGATGTCAAGTGCCCAATGACAAGAGCATAGATCAATGTCGGGCTTTCTTCAGTGTTGCACAGCACTTAAGGTTCCTATGGTGCTATTTTTAACATTGCTGATTAGGAGTTATTTGGGATAAGGAAAAATTAAGTTCAAATCACAAACAGGTTAAACAACCAAAAATAAACAGATTTACCCAAAATGTCTGACTTGTGGGGTTTGAAAAGATCCTTACAGCAAACTGCTACATTTTAAGAGCAGTTATATTTTAAGAGCACAAAAATGTGTGGCAAACCTTAACTACTTTGCCTTTTTTAAAAAATCATACAGAGATTTTTTTTATGTGCCCAATCCAAATTAAGCAGTTTTTAAGGCCTAATTAATATACATTGTACATGTTCCAAACTTCAGCAGCTGACTATGTAAAATATACTACTAATAAATCTTAGTCAAAAAAAAATATCCATGATCCAATTGCAAATATGTGAACTGACAATGGAAGACTGCAAGAGACTGTTCAGCAAAAGAATTGTTATGTGTCAGAATGCAGTAGTTTCTCTGGAGTGTTCTTTTCAATTCCCATGCAGAAAAGGCCACATTGTATGGTACCTGGTTGAGGCAAGCTGAGTTCAGTCCAGAGTCTGTGTCAGAAGACTGGAATTTGCAAAATACAATCCTAGAAGGGTTTGGATGCTTTCTGATGACTCAAATTGAGTAATGTGGAGGCTGCTTTCTTTCTAGTGGAAATTTCACCTGCTGTTTCTCTAGCAGGTCTGAAATTGTATGAATTGCAAAAATGAGTGGAATAGTTTTTGTTTATTTCTCTTTTTAAAAACATTTTTTAAAATCCAATTGTAATTTCCAAACTTAGTTATCTCCTGATACTAATAGTTTTGCAGTTCAGAAAGTGTGTGTGTATGGATGTATATGTATGTATGTATGTATATGTATGTATTCATATATATATATATATAAATATATTTTTGGTATTCAGCTTTGTTTGGGTATTTTTCCACGTCATCATAATTATGCTTTTAAAGTTGTAGCAACATTTCTGCAGAATCTCATCTGCCATCATCAGACTTCTGTATTGTGTTCATCTGTGAATCAACTGACTCATAGACGAACATAATACAGAAGCCTGATGATGCAGATGAGATTCTGCTGAAATGTTGCTACAACTTTAAAAGCACAACTATGATGACGTGGGAAAATACCTGAAAAAAGCTGAATGCCATACATGTAAGTACTCGCCAACACTTAAGAAAATATATACACATTTGTAGAAGCTCCCCTCTACAAAACCTAGCCAAATTTCTTGCCAAACAACTACAGCCCTATGCAGAATACATCAACTCACATGTAAGAAACTCATTCCAGTACATCAAGATCATAAAGAAACAAAACTTACAACCCAGCGACCTACTAGTGAGCTTCGATGTCATATCCCTCTTCACCC
>BHFT01003153.1:8526-45101 GCA_004320025.1 Laticauda laticaudata | reverse complement strand
TGCAACCGCCTTCGGGAAAGGGAGTAATGGCCAGCTGAGGAGGAGAGATGCGGCTCTCCTCAACCCTGCTGGCAGTATCCCCCCTCTTCACCACCACTATGGGGTGGCTTGATGTTGGCCTCTTGGCTTGATGTTCAGAGCAATCACTTTATTATATTTAAACATTCCAAGATTTCTAGTGAAGATTCATGGAGAACTAGATGTTCCTAAAAAAGTGGGAGTCATGATGGAGATTGGTGGCCAGATGATGAATTTTGACTGGTGAAGTCTTTGACAAAAAGAAATATTGCAAGATAAAGACTGAAGAAATTGAGGTTTTTGTAGTTTACTTGTGAATTGGGAGTTGAAGGGTTTCAAACAAGCTCACAGCCATAATGCAGCCTATATGGACATCATTTGAACAAGCTGAAGGACTTAAAAACATGTTTTTGAATAAACAGCAAAAGGGTGATTTTAGCAAATTACAAATATGATTTTAGCAAATTACAAATGGTCCAGATAGATTTGAAATAAGAATTTGAAATTAATTATAAGAATCTGTCCTGTGGAAAGATGCTGTTTTTTTGAATTCTTAAAAATAAATGATAAAATAGGACTTTAAAGGTTGGATGCTACAGAAAAACATGGAGGAATTAAAGATTACAATTAAAGGAGAAGAAAACTTAAATCTGTCTTATAAATGCAGAATTAGCAGAGCCCTTTAACATTGGATGTATTGAAGGATGTTTGCAAACAATGAAATCAGAAGTTAATTTTAAAAATGTCTGAAAAGATGTTATAGATGATGTTACAAATCAGAGCATAGAAAAACTCAAAGAAGTAGTGCAAGATTGGAAGATGTGGAGAGAACTGGCCTGGAGCATCACCAAGAGTCAGACATGACTGAATGGATAACATCAGCATCATGACTGCTTTATTATTACTGAATTAAGTATTATTATATAGTTAATAAAACCTTAAAAATAAACAAAATATGATATTATAAGTATAATTTTTAAAATTATAATGTGGTTGTTATAGTTAGTGAAATCTGTAATCTGACTCGTATCAGCTCAATTATAAAACAGGATATTCCAGCATGTAGAACTGTCATCCCTTAGTAGTTCAGAAAGACAGCGTAGTCCTCTTTATGAATGTATCACTGCAGGGTGTAAAGTGTAGGTGGGACACATTCAAGGAATTGGTGGCGAATTATTAAATAGGAAGCTCAATTAGTGAATGATGCAGTCACTTGGCAATGCCACATCCTCAAGGGATGTGCCCATCTGTTGGGATGCATCTTTTAATAAGCATTCCAAATGAAAAGAAAACACATTCCAAATGAATAAAAAATAAACTCTTTCCTAAGTCTGATTTACTTGTTCATTTAATTTATATGGCAGCTCGTTTGCCAAGTACCTTTAAAACCCTAAATGGTCAGGCTATCTAAGAAACTACCTTTCCCTTTATAAACTAATCTGGCTCTTAAAATCCATTTCTGGCATGAAGGGAAAAGGCCTCTATTCTCCTAGGATGTGGAACATTTTCCTGTAGGAGTTGTGCTTGGTCCCCATTCTCTCAGGCATATTGAAATCTGTCGAGACACATCTCTTTATTTTGTTTTGTAAATTGTTAGCTAAATTTAATATTAATTTTAGCATATGTCTTTAGTATTTTATATTGTTTTGTGTTTTGATGCTTTTTTTTTTAAATCTTATTGAATTCTCACTAGAACAGAAAAACAGAGCATTAACTGAATAAGAGTACTGTAAAAATGATGGAATAAAATGTTAAAGCCATCCTCAGACTCCTAATATGTATTGGCTATTTGTTAAATTAAAATCCAATCCTTGGGGCAAATCATTTTGATTAAAGATCAATCTTTAAGAAAGGAGTTGTACAAAGGTGAATAGGCCAGGGCTGATAGTTTAATTAGCTGACAGTGCTCAGTTATGGCTGGTGAGATTTTGTTCTCCTGTTGATTGCCATCATACACACAAAAAATGGAAATAATTAGGCCAAGCCTTTTTTGCAGCAGGATGCTGCAAAGCAAGGTAAAGTATGTCAAATTAAGATAAATGTTCCTAATCAGGAATATAGATGTGTGTGTTCTCCTGAAATCTTCAGGACTGATGAATTGGGAATATTAAATACATTAAATTTTCAGTCAGATTTAGGAAAAAAAAAAGCATATAAATTATCCTGTCTTAACCTTGTTGAAAGGCTGTCAAAGTGCCTTTCTTCTGAGGATTCGAATTTTCCCGCTGGGAGAGCTCCGGCGCAAGGATACGGACAACTGCTTGAAAGCCGGATCTTTTTATTTTTTCAGGAAAGCGAAAGACAGCGAAGCTGCATTCCTGGGGCTAGCTAGCTAACTTCGAATGGTAAGTCCCTGGTTTTTATACCTTTTTCTCCTTTTGTGTGTGAATGTNTCTGCGGGGTGGCTTGATTGTTTTATCAGTTCTTTCTTAATCTCTTTTAGCTGTATAATGGTTTTTCTGTTTGTTTTGTGGTAATCTCCTGTCTGTCTCCTTTTTAATTTATTTTGTCTTTTGTCTGTTTGTTTTTGCTGATATGGCCTGTCTTGTGTTTGTAAGAGTTTTCTTTTCTTGTTTCCCTAGTTTTCTTAATTATTTGGCTTTTGTTTAAGAGACTTCTTTAATACCTTTTATCTGATTCTTTTTTCTATACAAGTTTGTTTTATGGCTGGCCTGATGTTCCCCTCGGGCTTTTCCTGTTTGGGTGACACCACTGTCCTCGTGAAGTTCCCTTTCCACAACCTAATGCTTGTTTCTCAAAATATACCAGAATAATGCTGGGTCACACAAAGTATTGTCCCAAAATGTATAGAACTTCATTTTAGCCTGATCTAATGTGCCCAGCTACTACAGTTACACTTAGTGTCTGAAAGACTGCAATTTCAACACAAACAATGTAGAATGTTGCAGGACTTCAGAGTCAAATGTCACGATAGCTACAAATTCACACTCTTGCTGTGATAAAAATAATGGCTCAGAGTTTAGTCTTTCATCATCCTGGTTTGAGAGTTAACTCTAATGGCTTAACATTCTTATTATTCTACATAAAACTTTCAAAATCTTTTTCCAGAGCTACTGTTTGTCGGTTTCTATAATGCATAAAGGAAAGAGGCTTTATACAGGAAGTCATCACTTAGCAATCACTTGTTCAGTAACCATTCAAATTTATGATGGTATTGACTAAGGAGACTTAGGACCTCACTGTTGTGGCTGTTACAGTACCCCTGCAGTCATATGATCATGGTTTGGATATCTGGCAACCAGCTCATGATAATGATGGACACAGTGTCCCACAGTCATGTGTTCATCATTTGCAACCTTTACTGCCAGCTTCCAACTTGCAAAGTCAGTGGGGAAGCAAGCAGGTGGTCACAAGTGGCAACCATATGATGTTGCACTTAGAGATCCCATGGAATTCGCTTAACAATGGCAACTGGAATTGCTGCAACTGTTGTTGTAAGCCAACAGAGTAATGTTATGTTGCCCTGTAAGACCACCATGTCATTTACCAACGGTGTTTCTGGTCTCAATTACTGTGATTAAGCAAAGACTACTATCCATGGGGTCGTGATGGGTTGGACACAACTCTGCAACTAACAACAGCAACCTATATTTATTTTGAAACATAAAATTATTATTTTATGTTTCTTACTTATGAAAGTTTCAGTTATAATCTTATATAACAATTGAAAGAATTATATTCAGTGAAATCACTTATTCTGTCTTCTATCCACAACTGGGTGATTTCAGCTCTATGTGCTTGGAATAGGTGTTTGCTGGGGTACCTCCAGCTGAATGCCCCCTCAATCTTAACCAGTTGTATTTTGCTTGCTTTTCTTTTTCCAATATGTGTGTGTGTGTGTGTGTGTGTGTGTGTGTGTGTGCGTGTGAATTTTTCCTCACTCTATAAAAAAGAAACGTTTTACTAATGGAAAAAAAGAACTCAATAAATAAATATTTGGTTAAGAAGATAGAAGCTACATGTCTGGGCAAGAAGGACAGGGTAGTTTGAATGAAAAGCTGTAGGTGGAAGAAACGTATGGGAGGAATAGGTGTATGAATAAGTAGAAAAGAGAGAAAAATGGAAATGTATGAAATCCTCTAACAATGTAGAGAATATATGTTTAGGTGAAAGGATATGAGCACATTGGTTTGAGCATGAATCACAGAGGAAGAAATATTGAAGGATATATGGATGATGCGGGGAAGGGAAAGACAGAAGGAGAAAGCAAACAAGCAAGATCTCAGCTACTTT
Source organism: Laticauda laticaudata (assembly GCA_004320025.1). Lineage (NCBI taxonomy): Eukaryota > Metazoa > Chordata > Lepidosauria > Squamata > Elapidae > Laticauda > Laticauda laticaudata. The sequence continues at coordinate 40,829 of BHFT01003153.1, read as the reverse complement.
TTCTTTAGCTCCTATAGTTTTGGATTTGGCTAAAATCACAGCTACTATATAGCCCATAACAACTTCCCCTCAACCTATCAATGCCTCCTTTACCAAGATACAATATAATAGGTCCATTCATTTAATAAGATTCAAAAGAATATTAAATACTGCAAAGCATAAACCTGCTTTCGTCAATCTGCTATGCTCCAGCTATGTTAAGACAGCAACCTCCTAGCATTCCCAGCCAACCATTGACATTTTTTGGAAATTTATCAAGTTGCAGTCTCAATCCAAAGGACACCAGATTGGGGAAAGTTACAGTAGTTTATGTTACAAAGATTGATTGATTTTGTACTTACTGTGCCCCACCATAGAGCATCTGCATATGTAGAAAACTGAGCATTTGCATCTTTTTCAACCAGATAGACAAGGAAAGATGAAAAAATAAGCACTAAAAATCCAATGTACCAAGCTGTGATTAATTCCTGTAATATAAAATAAGAATAAAAAGTAAAAATTTCTGATAATTTATCTGAATTTGTGTATTTGTTGGAATATAAGATTAATATAGTTCATTTTAGTTAAATGTGAAAAGTTCCTTGAGTATAAAATTATCCCTTAAATTAACAAATATAATTATTAATGCCATTTCAGGGCCTCAGTATTCAAACTACTTCATTTATGCCAGAAGTTGGATATAGCAAGTGGGCTTTTTAAATTTGTTGTTCAATCAGCAAAACTTATTTCTATGGCAAATCTCAAATTAACTTAAAAATTGTTGCAACTTTCAAAAGAGAATTTTTATTATAATGTATAGATTGCAGTCATACATAAGACCACTCAGGTTTTCCATTAAGAATATTTTGTTCCATGGTTCTTTGACTTCTGAAGTTAGAAGGGATGGATGGATAACAGATGTATACATGCATGCACACACTCAAGAAAAGCCAACACACATCAAAATATTGCAAATTATTTGGATCATTCATTTACATTTGGAATTCTTTTTTTTTTTTTTGCAGCATACATTCAATATATTCACAAAAATGAAATATATGGATGGGCCCCTACCTTACTATGTGCATAAACCACTGAGCCTAACAATTTCCAAGTTCCTCCTCTTCGGTCCATGCGTACCATACGAAGAATCTGTAGGAAACGAAGACTTCTGAGTGCTGATGTTGCAAAAATGTTACCCTGAGTTTTTGCAGAAACAACTGCTATTGAAGCGATGAGAACAATGATGTCTGAAAAAAAATACATCACAAAATATATTAATACAGACAGGGACCTTTATAGTCAATTAGCATTCCAATATATGATCAATTGGATTATTGTTGTTTAATGTTAAATATTAATTAGTAATTAGGAACTGAAATAATTGGTTAATAGTACCTACCTCTTAGAAAAAATGTTCACTGCTGATGCTGATAAATTCTAGCACTTCTAGATTGTTGAATATCTGGTGATTACTGAATTTTTCATAGAAACTCTATCACATTATTCTTAAAACTCAATTTTATTTGGTATGCTATTTAAAAACCAACCAGGGAGAAATTACTACAAGATTATCCAAATCACTTAACAACATTTAGGACTGATGGCAATAGCAAAGAGAATGAGTCTCTGAATAAGAAAGATACTCATAGATATTATAGTCAATTACACAAGAATATGCTTTGAAGAAAAAAATGCTCCTTAAATCCATGGGCTTTCTGAGGTAATTTATATTAATGTTGCAATTAATTTCATGCTTAAAAGACAAATATGATTATGTTTTTCTTTTTATATCATCAAAGGAGTTAAATAATTGAACTTTAACTGTTTGTTTATTTAGTAGCAACAATCTATAAGTGGTTTCTGATAACTTTACTCCAAGCTAATTTGCTAATTTCTTGGTGTGATGGATACTTGGGACGGTCCAGATGGCAAAAACTACAAAACAATCATAACCACATGAGTGCTTGTAGGTGGTTATCGTAAGTATGATTTGTTCAAGCTTATTCATAAATATATTGTGGGATGAAGCTATGCAAAATGCCCAGTAGCAAAGTTGAAAACATCCTTTAAAATCCCACTTACAATCTGCTCAAGTGATGGTGATATATTGATATATGTTCGGGATAAGTGACAAAGAAACTGAAGGACAATTGAAGTAATTATATTACTATCATGTGCTTGACTATTACATTGATATGCATGCAATTTATATCATTAAGGAAGCAATATAATTACAGTTTATAAATATGATTTGATGTATGATAACATATATTAAGGCAGTATTCAGATTCTCATATTTTGATAATATTTTTCCTGAGTTATTTTGCATATAGTGCAGCATTTTTCTCTTAAACTGACTTTTCTTAGAGGCAATTTAAGTTACTTGATATATCTTAAAGAAATTATCTGAATGTTATTATCTGATTTCCTTCAAAGGTTGTAATTCTTCAGAGCATTCTGTATGTGGGAATCTTGTTAATTAACAATTTGGGAAATAGAGATTTCAATCTTTCCAGTATTTGTCATCCTGTTTCAACATCTTTGTCTTTTTAAGATTAAAGGAACTGAAGTACTTCAGACGTCACAATAATCCTGAATGATGCTGGTACTACCATAGTAGGTGAAAATTGATTTCTACTATTGCTGCTATTATACTGTTCTAAGATAGAAAGGATTCAGAAAATTGGATAATATACTTGAATAACCTACTTTTAGCATTTAATACATCCTGACCATTCTAACAATGTGAAGGAGAACAATTTAATGTTAGTTTTCCTTATGTCTATCTCAATCAAAATAAATTGACTACAGTACTTAGACTTTCCTCACATCAAATAGGTTTTCAATATGACAACCCCATGAACTGAATTACTTAATTTCTCTTCCTTTGTTGTCTAGAATTTATCCAGTCATATTTTGAATTTATTTTGAAGAAAGAATAATTTAAAGCTACTCCACTTTGGGATTATTTTTTTGATTAAAAATGAATAGAAAAAAATATGAATGAAGCTACCCAGAGTCACCTTATCATAAAAATGTAATCAAAATTTATAAAAGTGAAATAGCATTCATGCATCATCACAAAATATCCAGAACCGTAAAGCCTACAAAGTTGAAATTTGGCATCTATGTTCCTCTTTTCTCACTAAGAAAGGATTTTTTGAAATGACCACCAGACAATTAGTATTTCATATATTATTATTAACACGATCTGATGCTAAGGAGTTCTACTTCCCCCCTCCACACCTGAAAAGAAATCTGTTCCAAATGCAAAACACCAGCAGAGGAGAGGAGTTTCAGATTCAGTTTTACAGCAGCAACCAGCTTTAAGGCCCTGTCACACTGGCCGACGGATGCAAAACGTTTGTAAAAAGGACACAGCGGACGAGCAAAACGTTCCATCCGTTGTTATCCGCTCTCAAAAGTGCCCCGAATTTGCATAACCAGAGCGGACAACACAGAAAGGAACGGACAGGGGGAGGACGTAGGGCCGGATGGAAAGCGGATGCTCCACGGAAGCCTAGTGGATGGAAGTGGATGGGAGCGGATGCTGCAAGGCTTCCAGGGAGCACAGCAAAGCGGATGCGGAACGGAAAGAGCGGATGCAGAGCGGAATGCAGAGCGGAAGCCTAGGGGAAGCCTAGCGGATGCCTAGCGGATGCCTAGCGTTCACTGCACATGCGGGGAGGATGCATTGGGTCAGCCCGCGGATATAAAGGGAAGCAGCTCGCAAGCAGGTCACCATTCAAAGGAAAGACCTGCTTCAGACAGCTTGCCCAGCCAGCCAGCCAGCCAGCCAGCAACCCAACAACCATGGGGAAGAAACGGAAGCCTCTGCCATCTGCTGCAGCCCTGGCAAAGTCAGGGCACCCTCCTACCCCCTGGCCTGACTCTGCTTCTGCTGGGGCTTCTGCTGCCCGGGCTCGCTCTTCTGGTGCTGGGCTTCTGCTGATGCTGCTTCTGGAGGTGTGCTTCTGCTGATGCTGCTTTCTGGTGCTGGTGCTTCTGGTGCTGGTGCTTCTGCTGATGCTTACTCTGCGTGGCACTGCTCCTGGTGCTGGTGCTTCTGCTGGTGCTTACTCTGCGCTGCAGTGCTCCTGGTGCCGGTCCTTCTGCTGGTGCTTACTCTGCTGGCGCTGCTCCTGGTTCCTGCTGGTCCTGCTGGTGCTTACTCTGCTGGCGCTGCTCCTGGTCCTGCTGGTCTGCTGGTGCTTACTCTGGCTGGCGCTGCTCCTGGTCCTGCTGTCCTGCTGGTGCTCCTGGTCCTGCTGGTGCTCCTGGTCCTGCTGGTGCTCCTGGTCCTGCTGGTGCTCCTGTCCTGCTGGTCTACTCCTGGTTGCTGGCTGGGTCCTGGTGCTGCTGCTACTGCTGCTGCTGCTGGTGGTGGTGGTCCTGCTGGTCCTGCTTTTGCTGCTTACTGTTGCTGCTGCTGCTGCTGGTGGTGTGGAGAGCAGCCCCTACAACCTTGAAGCCCTTCTGATGAGAGGCCCATATGGCCCTGCCAAAGGGAGAAGAGGAAGACGCGTGAACGGGAGAGGAGGCAATACACAATCGAAGAGGAACATGAGGAGGAAGTGCTGGAGTGGCTGAGGAGAATGAATATCTTTGGCGGAAGGGACACAGGCTCTATCGAGAACACCAAGAGGAAGCAGGGCTGCTTGGAGAGAGAAGGCGGAGAGCCTGGGCTACACTTCAGAGGTGCTCCTTGGCTGATGGAAGCACATTACACACCTGGTACGGGAAACTGCACCTCAAGAAATCTGGCCAGGCCACGGTCAAAGCTTGACGGACAGAGAGACCTACGTGATGGTCAAGTGCAGCTTTCTTGGAGGGTCAGATCCACCACTGAGGAGCAGCCCTCTCACAACCCTCCTCTGAGCAGCCTGCTGAGAGCCAGTCCTTTCTGTCAAGAGTCACTCCTGTGTCAGGCAGGTATCTGCAGAGCATGCCACGACAGAGACCCCCCGACAGCTGTAACTACGCCATGCGAGAGCGCATGGAGGACTCCCTGATGCAGTGGTAGCAAGGAGAGGGCACTTCCACCAAAGCCCAACCCGCATCCACCCCAGCTCCACCTCCACTGAAAGGCAGAGAGGCAGACCGGAGGGGCAGAGCCACACTGTTCCTGCTGGAGATCAGGGACACCATCAGGAGCAGGTAGATCTCCTCTCCCAGCTGGTACACACCGATGCCCCATCCTCCAACCGGCAAGCCCTTCCTCACCTATGTCAACCAGACCCTCATGAACATGTTGTACCCCAGTACCAGGTGGTGAAGGACAGATCACCGCATCTTCTTCACAAACCTCCAGACCAAGATTAACCTGCTCCCACCCAGTCGAGGCCTGCTCCTCCACCCCAGGTGATGTCACTGCCCTTCCAAGGCTTTCCAAAGGCCCTACTAACCAAGGCTACGGCTACCAGGAGGTCCAGCAGCACAGGCAACCCTTCCCAGTCCAGGCACAGTACATCGGATGCCAACCGGTGCCACTAATGCCACAGATGCACCCACGCACCGATGCCACCCGCTGCAGACCAGCCCCACTACACTGCTCCTTCCTCCACCCCACAGCCAAGCCCGGCATCAGAACATCTGTCATCGGTATTGGGGCTGACACCCCATGTCATGGAGGAAGGGGCTCTTCAACATACGGGGCTGAGCCAGCTGTCGAGAGCTTCCTCAACACACTGTCCCCTGTTGTCTCTCGGGGCCAGGCACCCCAGTGCACCTCAGAACCAGCACTCCAGCAGCAGCCACCTCCACAGCACCTGGGACTCTTCACTCCTGAGACGATGGGAATGCCTCAGACTGACTGAGAAGAGTGCCAGAGACTGGGTGGCTACCTGTTGACTTTATTTTTGCTTTAGACACTTGACTTGGGTCATTTTTTTTACAGCTTGTTATTAATAAACTTTTAGAAATGGTTTAAGCCTTTGCATGCTTGTGGGATGGGTAAGGATAGCAATGGGATGGGCAGGATACCTGTGGATGGGCAGGATACCTTTGGGATGGATAATAGCTGTGGGATAGATAAACCTCCAGTGCAAGCATAGTGGGACTGTATGGTCCACCCTCCCAGGTGCCACACCTATGGCCCTTTATTATCAATAATAATGTAATCATTCATCCACACATGTCAACATAAACACAACTCTTAATTAAATGCCCTGTTCATTGTAGCCCACCCAACATACATGGCTCAATCTCATCAGTGTGATGAGACGGGCTGAAGGAAGCATCCATTGATCATCTATCATCCTGTCTTGCCACTCCACTGCTCCAGCTGGGAGTTGCACCAGTGTCTCAGGAGGTTGCGCTGCTTCTTTCCCTTCACATGAAGCTCTGTTGGGGCCTTACACATCCTTAGTGTCTATCAGGTTTTGCCCTTGCCTCTATTCCCCAGGCTCCATGTCCCATTGCCCTTGTTGGTGGTCCACAAGCCTGTTCTGCAAGACTGGGTAGCGGGTGCGCATGAGATTGTGCAGGATGCAGCAAGCTTCCAGATCCTCCTCACAGTCTCTGGGTGATGCTGCATGGTGGTGAGAAGTACCTGGAACCTGTTGGCCAAGATGGCAAAGGCGTTCTCCACCACCCGCCTTGTAGTTGAATATCCTGTCTTCACGGTGAGGCATCTGGAGGTGGTAGGTTCCGAGAGAGAAGGCTTCATCCCCCACGATGAAGTAGGGAACATCTTGCATGTTGTTGGCAGGGGGTCTGGATCTGGGAAGCCCATGATGAGGTGCATTCCAACCCCTCCTTGAGGTGACTGGCGTTGTATACCTGGGCATCTGAAGCTGACCCGTTGCCTGAAGCATCAATGTACATGAACTGTAGTCAGCATCGACCATGGCGAAGAGGATGATGCTGAAGAAAGCCCTTGTAGTTGAAATAAGTGGACCCCAACTTGGCTGGAGCTTTGCAGGCCACGTGCTTGCCATCTATGGCTCCAACGGTGTGGGGAAGTTCCACTTCTCATACCACTGCTCTGCAACTTTCTTCCAGCCTTCTCAGTGGAGGGGCACTGGAGGAGCTCCTCCAGATATTCTTCGATGATGGCCTGCACCACTTCTCTGACCACAATGCTGATGGTGTTGTGTGGCACCCTCCAACCGTAATGCATGCTCCTGTAGGCCTGGAGGCCAGGTGCGCGAGAGTCAGTGCCACTTGAGCCAGGGTCCAGGCTGGACCGGAAGTTGGTGTGTGCCTTGTCAACCTGGGTGTCAGCCGCTGCACAACTTCGTCGAACATGGCTGGAGGCATCCTCATGAAGTTCTGGAATGCACGAGGGTCTTCGTTCCTCAGCTCCACCATCAGCTTGTTGTACAGTCCGTACTCTACTCTTCTCCCGATCCATCTTCAGACCCAGACGCTTCTTGGCCACCTCCTTTTCTTCCCGTAGAACAGTTGAAAGAGCCTGTAGATGGCTTCGCACTGTTGTAGAACGATGGTGGCCACCAAAAGGACTGTGTTATGATCCATGGTGGACATCAATGGATGCTGTGGAAGAGCAAGAGCCAGATGAAGGCTGCAGAGGTCTGCACAGCAGGGCTGCTGGACTGAAAGTGAGATCCAGGTGAGTCCTCCCCCTTTTTATAGCAATATAGGTTTTTCACTAGGTGTCCTTTTGCATCCTCTAGGCATCCTCTAGACATCCTTAATATCCGAGATAGGTCCCCTCTGCGAACGTTTTTTCCATTTTAAATGCTTTCTTTGCGAGCTGCATCCGCTTTCATCCTTTCTCCGTCCGTGCCTACTAACGCTTGTGTGTCCATTCCACGTCCGTTTCGCTCCTCCCTGTGTCCGTTTTCCGCTGGAGCGTATTTGAGTTGCGCGGATGCGCAGCAGATGCCTAGCGGATATAGCGGACTGTAACGGATGACGACGGATGTAGAACGGATGTTCCCCATATGCGTTGCGGATGCAGAAATGGACGCGTTGGATACATTTCCCGCTCAAAAAGTTTTGAGCAGCTCAAAACTTTTTGAGCGGATGGAACATCAGTCGACGGATGCTGGACGGATAGAGAGGATGAAAAACGGAGGCAGTGAGTACAGAATGGATGAATCGCATTGACCAACGGATGGCAAGTGTTTATCTCCATTTTACATCCTCTTTCCATCCGTTGGTGCAGTGTGATATGGGCTTTAGTACAGAACAGTTGAGCTAAGCCATGCCCAGGCTCCTTGATGTCTCCTTGCTCACACAGCAAATACTGTTTCAGTTTCCATGTTTAAGTTTCCAAACAACCCTCAACTCTCACATACTGACAGGATGCTAGCCAGATGAATACCAATGGATGCTGGTAGGCAGAGCCACAATTTTTTTCTCCTAATTTTCTTCCCCCCAAACTAAGTCCTTCATAGTGAAGCACGAGTATAGAACTAGTAAACAAATAAAATAAAGATTAAGCAGCCAGATAAAAGACAGACTACTCAGTGTTTTCAATGGTCTTTTCAACACATGCACATGCACACACACAGAGTTTATGTATGTATGTACATTATATATGTATATATGATTCAGTATAACTTGCCTTAGACTGAAAGCTATTCTGTACATACAAAAGTAAATAATAAGAACTTTATTTACTAAAAAGCACTATATGAAAGCCTTGATTAACCATGATGGGTGGCAGAGGGCAATATCCATGGGATTATAGATATGTAAGAGGATAAAAGATGAAAACATAATTAATGAAATGGAATAGAATGGAATGGAATAAACTATACAGATATGCTGTATGGGAAATCAGGAGAAAGATAATAAATTTGAATGTAGTCTGGTCTTGTGGAATGGAGTTAATGAATACTTGCAATAGAATGAAATGAGTGATTTAATTTTGAAAGAGAAACCTAAATTATATGTCAGGAAAATATAAATTGGTATCATTCAGGGTGCTGTGAGTATGTATAGAAATAGAAATCCATTGGCTGGTGATAATTGTATGTGCACTTCTGTGAATAGTGATAATGACAGAACCAGAGATGAGTTTTGGGTAAAAAAACTGTAACATTCTGAATCAATGTAATTCTAAGGAAAAAATATCCTGCTAAGTGACATGAATAGGTGAGACGAGCAGGTATATTAAAAGTAATTAGGCTACTTAAAGATTCAGGAATAAATGCTATGGGGCACAATGATGCTTTGTAAAAAGGCCCACTCATTTTGAGTATGTGATTTAGGCATAAGCACTCAAGTGCAACACATAATCACCTAAAGGTGGGTAAGGAGGACCAAATGAGAAAATGTGCTTGAGGCTGTTGTGATACAAGCTCTGTCTCTTACGTTCTTTCAAGCAGTGTTGCAAACATGCAAATATGAAAGATTGACCTGTGTGTCACGGTGAAGCTTCGTGATTTTGGCATCACTTTAATTTGAAATGGAGGCCTATGTACTCATGGCAAAGGAAAGAACTGCAATCTAAAAGCACAATGGGTTGTTCATAATGAAAGAATCACCAAATTAGTGAAGCATGCAAGAAGAGTGAGAGATTATGAATGTGAGGGATGTACCATTTTAAAACAGGATCATGGATAGATCTGTGGAAAAACTAACATAGAAACAAAAATCTAAGACATCAGAATGCGAGAAGAAAAAAGTATATGTCCTACATGAAAAAACAACAACAGAAGACAGATGCCTCACCCAATAGAATGAACAGAAAGTAGCAATAAGAAAATAAAGGTATTTCTTGTTTGGAACAAATTAAAATGAATTGCTATTTGTAAATTTTAAAAAGTAGAGAAAATGCAGTGAATTTTCTAAAAAACAAAACAAAAACTGTTTTGGAATTGGATAAGAAGGATTAAACAAAGATTAAACAAGGGACATCCAATACAGTCAATGGAATTTTTTTAAAACAGCAATGGAAATGATTTGTGATAAACTGAAGTGAAGGAATGTTGGAAGGAATATTTTAGAAATCCCAATGGGAATGACAGTGGTTCAGCACACAGCTAGCAGCACCTGGCTCTCTTTTTTGATTTAAATCAACCTTTGGTGGAACAACATTCATTTTTTAATCACAAGTCTAGGCCTGTTTCAAAGGAATACTAAAACCTTATTTAAAAACAGGTTTCCTGCTGTTTCCAAAGACTGCATCCCACGGTGTCCACAAGAGAGATAAAAAAACAGTGGCCATGACCAGGCATACAACATATCCCTTTTTGCAAGGATGTGGCATGTGTAAAAAGACAGATCCTTGAAAACAAACAAAATTTAAGAAGAGCTACAATGTCCTTTTCTATATATTGCATTTCCTTTGTGGTCTAAGAACAATAACTCCAATAATTATGTACCTGTTCAGTTGATTTCTTTTTCTTCTCCATTAAATGCAAAGATGTTGAACCTCAGCAGTGACATCACAATGAGGCAACAAGGTAAAAATTTTCACTAGAACGTTGTGATGTAGTTCCTGTATCTCATCTTACATGCTGATTTGATTTTTCTTCTGGTCTTTACCCTGAACTATCTACTTAACAACTTCTATGAAGCTACTATAGCATTCTCAGTTTGGGAAAAGAAATAATTTAGAACAACAAAAAAGTGAAATGCATTCCCATAACATACGACAGTTGACCAGGGTGGCACAAATACATGCTTTTGGTGGCCAAAGACTTTTAACAGTCAACCCAGTTCGCTCTGAACTCTTACTAGGAGGTACAGATATAATACAGCGAAGGGAAAAGCAACAGCTAAACATATATACAGGTAGTCCTCAGTTTACGATCACAATTGAGCCCAAAATCTCTATTGTTAAGTGAGACATTTGTTAAGTGAGTTTTAGCCCATTTTACGACTTTGTCTGTCTCAGCTGTTAAGGGAATCGCTGCAGTTGATAAATTAGTAACATGGTTCTTAAGTGAATCTGGCTTCCCCGTTGACTTTGCTTGTCAGAAGATCACAAAAGGGGATCACATGACCCTGGGACTTAGCAAAATTCATAAATAAACAGCTGCTAAGCATCTGAATTTTGATCACATGATCATGGGGATGTTGCAAAGGTCATTACTATGAAAAATGGTTATAAGTCCCTTTTTTCAATGCTGCTGTTACTTTGAACTGTCACTAACTGTTGTAAGTCAAGGACTACTTGTACTTTTTTGATGTATCTTCAGAGGAATTGTATTCTTTTGCTCCTCTTATCCTGATAAATATTAAACTAGATATAATGATGTTTTATTATGCCAGTTGTCCTGTCTTTTTTAATGAGCACAGAGGCATTTATTGCATTAACTTAATTAAAACAAAGCAAAGCCTCAATTTTATTTATTTTAAGATACATATACATTATTTTTCAAATAATGTTCTCTAAAAATCCTTAAAAATGGTACAATTTAATACAGATCAGATGCAAACAGATTTAGTCTATTTGCAGGCTGGTCTCCAGCTGACTTGGAAACATTTCGTCTGAATATATATTATATGTTTCCAGCTTGTTGCTTTCAATTTCTAGCTCTGGGATTTTCCTATCATTCAGTGATGTGAAAGAAAAATAAAAGCAGGGATATCAAAAGACAATTATACTGTATTTAGATTATTATTCTGATTTTACATAGTTCTATTTTAGAACTATTCTAAGGCCATTCATCTCAGTCTATGGTTGCTTATTTATCTTTGTCCTGTGTTGTGAAAGCTTCATGGCAGTTTGCATTATTCTCTGTTTCTAATCAATGGTACTTGCCTAAGAGATATTATGGCTTGATAATTCTGGCAATCTGAGGATTTAATTGCATTTAGTAAACTAAAGAACGGCATACATAGATTTTCAAAATACAAGACACGTGTGTATTTTTAGCACAATACTGCAATTTGCCACAAATGTCAACTGAGAAGAAGATGGGGCCAGGAGGAAAAAAGAGTCAAATATACGTACAGCCAGTCCTTGACTGACAACAATTTGTACAGTGACTTCTCAGAGTTACAACAGCACTGAAAAAAGTACTTATGATTGTTTTTTACACTTATAAATGTTACAGTATCTCCATGATCGTGCAATCAAAATTCATACACTTGGCAACTGGCATGTATTTATAACCATTGCAATGTCCTCTCTCATCAGATCACTTTTGGTGAACTTCTGATAAAGCAAAATCCATGGAGAAGCCAGATTTACTTAACAATCATGTTACTAACTTAAAAACTGCAGTTATTCACTGAACCTCTGCAGCAAGAAAGGTTATAAAATGGGGCAAAATTCATTAACTACTGTCTTACTCAGCAATGGAAATTTTGGGCTCATTTATGGTTGTAAGTTGAGCACTACCTGTAATCAACACACAGAAGCAACTTTTAGTGGACCACCAACCTCTGCCAGGAAAGGGGACCTGATTCTCTCGAGATTGTTACAAGATGGCAGAGACATGAAACCGGTTACTTCAACACATAACTCTATATGAACCACAGATATCACTGCCAGTGTTGGTACCAAAGGTGCATCTGAATAAGACTGACATAGCAACCCGCATCTCTGTCTCAAACTGTCTTTGGTTAAGGCCAGTCCTTTTGCATACAGTGATGCTCAGCAGCAAAAGTATAGTTTCCCAGCACACTGCAACAACTCAATGCTTGGAATATATAGTTTATTGATCTTAGCTTGTCTTGATCTTAAAATAGCTGATCTAGACAATTTCTGTCCAATCATTAAAGACACTAAAAGGCTTGTAATAGATTTATCAGCTATCCAAACATGATACTGTAGTTGAAATGTCAGAAAGTATCTGAAAACATAGATAACACATCCACAGTATCTTAAAATATTCCCTGTCCAATGATTAAGATATACTCACATATGCTACAGTTAAAGAGATATTGATATGCAGAGTTGTTGATTATTCATTGTAAATAAAATAGCTATTAGTCTTGGAGTAAAAGCTTTTATTTAGAACATCAATCCCATAAATGCTGCCTTCAATTAATTGAATATGGTATATCATCATGGCAAATGGTAAGATATATTTCTTTCTAGTCTTGTGCATCAATCATTTTCATATTTTAGCTTATGATGTAAGGTTATTATATCTTTACCCTCTGAATTGATGGTTGCTCCCTATTTTTCTTTTATAATAAATCAGGCATATAAGGCAGTGAGATAGTGACTGATCACATATTGCCCTAAGTTATGAGATGGCTTGTTTCCAGCTTAGTTAGCATGTTGTCTGGAGCAAGCCAATCTGATCTGTGAAACAAGGTTTATGACCTAGAACAGTGATGGCTAACCTTTTTGTTGTCGTGTGCCAAAAATGCACGCCCCCCCACCCCTGAGTATGCACACACGACTCCGCACACTGCACAACTCTGTNAACCTTTTTGTTGTCGTGTGCCAAAAATGCACGCCCCCCCCACCCCTGAGTATGCACACACGACTCCGCACACTGCACAACTCTGTGCATGCATGCATTTCACTCACGCGCCCCACCCCTCATGCATGCTCAGCAGATGCCCGACAATCAGCTGGTTGTCGGAAGGCACACGTACATGCACAGTACATCTCTTCCAGGCGACGGCTCGCATGCTGGCAGAAATGGTTCTGCATGCCACTTCTGGCATGCATGCCATAGTTCACTATCACAGACCTGGAATGTGCAAACTCTTATCAAGAATGAGTCATTCAATGAATTGTCATTAAATCATAATTAACAATAGCATGATGCATAAACCTGGTTGAGGATTTGTTGGGCAAAAATCTGAATGTGTGCAAAGTCTCCCTAGAGTAAACTAGAGGCTCTTCTGCAAAGAGAAGTCTTGCCATTTGTGGAATGGTTCCTTCTTCAATTCAGCAAGTCACTTGCTATAGCCCTGCTGGGCTTCTCAGGAGGAAGAGGTGTACAGAGAGCCACTCAGAATTGTTGAGAGTCAGACGGCATAGACAATTTAACAAATAAATAAATAGGGGCATCTAGGGATAACAATCCTAGAGGGAAGGAATCAGCTCTCTCTAGCTCAGGCAGCTCCAGCAACCTCCAGGACTCCCTGCCTACAACCACAGACAGTGTCTCAGTTTCTGAAGTTCATCCTCCCAGCCCCAAGCTGAAGCCTGCTTGAAAGATACAAAAGCTGAGCTCTGCCAGTCAGATCATCTGCTCAGGAGCAGGCCAGCAAAAGCCCAGAAAGCAACAGGCCTCGGCTCTGCAGTTAAGCAGAGGTTCAGTTTATTTATGTAGATTTTCATTCCATCTTTATTTTTTTTACAAAAAACCCATGATGACGAATATAACTATTATTCTTCCTATTTGGAGAGTGTTGGGGGGAGAGAGAGAGAGGGAGGGAGAGGGAATGAATGAATGAATGAATGAATGAATGAATGAATGAAAGAAAGAATGACTGGCCCAAAGTTACTCAGCTGACTTTCATGCCTAAAGTGGGACTAGAATTCAGAGTCTCCTGGTTTCTAGGGCATAACCTTCACCGCAGCACCAAACTGGCTATTTATTGGCTTCAATCCCTGAGAAAAAATGCAGAGAACAACCTTTTAAGGTTCAGTTCTGTTGCCCAAACCTTTCTGGCCCGTCCTTAGAGCTTTGGATTCCCCTCACTGTCTCTTGCCTTTTTCCTTGCCTTTATCACTTTTTTTATTCAATTCCTGATACTGACTTGTGCAAAGAGTGGGACTACCCTAAGTTGTAGTCTTAAGGGAGTAGTAGAAAGCAGTGTTTCTTTCTAAAAGCTTTGCCTGAACTTGCAATGATTTCTCCCTTTCCTCCCTCCCTTTCCTCTTCAGCCTTTTCTCTCACTGTTTAGAAGCATAAGCATAAATTTCTCTCCTCTCTTCTCCAAAAGAGATTTTTCCAGTAGACAGAATTCTGACTGAAGTATATGGAGCCAGTTATCCCTAATCCATCCCACAATGGTTAATTTATCCAGGACCTAGAAATCACTGAAGAAGAAAGCAGTTAAAGCCACAATTCAGTATAAGTTGAGTACACATTTCTCTTTATTAAATTGTGGTTTTAGGCTGATAGATCTAAAAATATTGGCCATTTAGTTTTGGAATTTAGTGTGGCTACCGAGAACGGTTGCGGCTGAACCTAAATTATTCCATTCCTCCTATATAATGTTCAGTCTACAATAATCTATTCTGAATATTAGCAAAGGAACAAGAAAATGTTTTCTTTTTTTAAAAAAAATAGATTCCCTTTTTGATAAATTGTAATCTAGTATGTAATCAAAAGTGGACAACAGCTTCTCTATTCAGCTGTGAAAGCTGAACTACTCAAACTGATATTGAATAGTTCTACTTTGTTACAGTCCTTGTCGATCATTAAAAGTTTGCCACTATACAAGGAAGATTGCTATTTCCAATTCCATAAACACATATTGACATGGCAATATTTTGCCCTAGAAAATGTGTCAAAGAGATGAAGGAACTTTCAGCCGATAGCTCTCTATCTGATGTCAAAAGCTTGCTATTCCTCCCCCACACACAAAATACTCTTAAACTATTTAGGCAACAAGATAGACCACAACAATACAAGAGCACACAACAGTTACAAACTCAATATAAACCGCTTCAAACTCAATTGCAGAAAGTACGACTTCAGCAATAGAGTGGTCAATGCCTGGAATGCACTACCTGGCTCTGTTGTTACATCCTCTAACCCCCACTCCTTTAACCTCAAACTAACCACTATTGACTCACCCCATTTCTAAGAGGTCTGTGTAGGGCGTGCATAAGTGCACCATCATGCCTACTGTCCCTGTCCTATTGTCCCATTTATTCGTACCTATTTCCTGTATTCTTACTCATGTTTATACTTATACCTATTATCTTGATTGACAAATCAAATAAATAAATAAATATAATAAACTAAGAACTGGCATTGCCAACATTAAACTGGTTTTGGAATATTTGGTTTCATAAATGATGTCAAAGAAAAAAAAGCACAAAATAGAGAAAAAGAGCTAAGAAAAAAGAAATGACACCCCTGCCATAGATGTTATTTTTTAAATTCTTTGGCTTTTGTATGATCAACAGATGGTATAAGAGATAGTGAAATATCTTATTTTGATTTCAGAGAAATTTTCTACCTGGAGTGAAGTTTCTTATACAAAGTTAAAGATGCCAGGCCTTAAGCATAATTTATCAGCTTAAAGCAGCAGAATACCCAAGTCTGTTTTGACATATCTGGTCTTCTAAGGAAATAAAGACAGCTTCAGTTCATAGGATAGCATTAGAAACATAGTGCATTTTTTTCAAAAATTGCTCTTAGAAATTTAGATTGTAATTTCTCAAGATGGTAAATGCCTTTGTCTTTATAGGTGCATACAGTGTATATCTGAACAGCAGAGTTGGGCAGATATTCTTGAGAAAACCTGGAAGTTGAGGTATAACTTAGCCATCAGTTTGATTAAAAAAACAACACCTCAAAGCAGCAAATATTAATGTCTTTAGTGACTGTTCAAAAATACAATGGCACTGAAAAAAAGTGATTTTTTAAAATTTATTTTTATTTATTTTATTTTGTCACGCGATTATAAGATAACAGGTATAAGTATAAACATAGTTATGAACACATGAAATGGATACATATAAGAAAAATAAAAAGAAACAATAGGACAGGGACGGTAGGCACGTTGGTGTGTTTATGCACCAACTTACATAACATACATGACATACATAACACACATAAGTATAAAGGAAATAAGCTTATGCTTATTTGTATAAGCTTGTAGCATCCCCATGGTCATGCCATCAAATGGGGATGCTATATGTTGTAGCATCCCCATGGTCATGCCATCAAAATTCAAACGGTTGCAGTGTCAAGCGGTGATGTAATCAACTTTTGCGACCTTCTGACAAGCAAAGTCGATGGGGAAGCCAGATTCACTTAACAACCATGTTACTAACTGAACAACTGCAGCGATTCACTGAACAACTGTGTCAAGAAAGATCGTAAAATGGGGCAAAATTCCCTTTACAAATGTCTTGCTTAGTAATAAATTTTGGGCTCTATCTATCTGTGTGCCAAATATTTACATAGCCTCTCTTGAACTGTTACATGGCCACTCCTCTGCCATTTATGTCTCTTTTATTTTTTAAAGAACCTTTGGTTTTCCAGTAATTTATAGTGGCTCTTTCTTTTTTACAACACATTGCAAAAATCTGCAATGTTCATTGTCCCAACACTGGGACAAAGGAGTTCTATCTAAATTGTTTAAAGCCTCTTCTATCCATCTCTGTAATATTATTGTTTTTATGCAGTCTCCGTAATTGTTGTATGAGAGCTTTTTAGGACATCTAATCCAGAAGGTTTTTAAAAAAATATGTGTTCTTCATTCCATTCATAGATTTGTAAATACTGTTATCCTTGTATATCAGATTGACTGTGGATTTGTGGGGGAGAAAATGATAATCTCTGGCTGAACAGAAATATTTTTATTTTTACCATCATCAGATACTGTTTAGTCCAACTTCTATTTGATAACTGGGAAGGTTTTCTTTTGATTATAAGAAGGGCATTTCGGTTCTTACTATATTACAGAGCCCCTAATTATGACATCAAACATAAACAAGCTAAATACACTACTAACATGGGCAGCATCCTGCCCACACACTTTTATCTTTCTTGGTGAGTTCAATCTACCTCATATTAACTGGACCCTAAACAAATGTAAAACTGAACCCATACATGCAACCTTCTACAATGCTTAAACTCTGAGAATGGAACAACTAGTAACAACAATAACTAAAACAACTGCCTCTATTTCAACTTCTGCAATAGTTTTGCATTCAAATTTTACGGAATACAAATTAAAGAAACCTTTTCCACAGTTCCACAACAATGATTGACTTTTGCCTCAATACATCATAAAAAATTATCGACAATGAACGAATCCCAAATTATACATTCAATAAAAAGGCAACTAATGCTCTTATAAATAACTATCTCTCATCTCTATAGAATTGTACTTTTATTCACTGGATGCAATACTGTTGAAGACATTACAACATATTTTTACTAGAAGTTCAAAAGAGTCATCAAACTATATGTAAGCCAATAACACTTCCCAAATCCTAACAACAAATTACCCATAAAACAATAAGGGGGGGGGGGAAGCTTCATCGCAAAACGAGATCACTTTGACAAAAAAACTTTTGGTAAATCTGGTCACGTTAGCCGAATTCAAAAGCCGAATACAAAAATTGATGGCCACCTAGATAAAACTGAATGCACTAATTGTCAACAGTTAACAAGAGGAAAACCTTCTATGCAACAAATTCCCACCTGTGCTTTCTACAATTTGTAAACAAAGCTAAAAGACATCAAGGTCCATCCATCCCCTGAAGGACTTATTGGTAAAGACTGCAAATGGCGACACCATCAAAGCAAACCTCTCTTAACACATTCCTTAGCTGCAGTATTTGTAAACAGCAAATGGGTCAAGCCCAGTACTTTCCTCGTTGAACCCAGACAACTACAATGATCTAATACATAAATCAATTTTACAGAAGACAATGTTGAAAAAGCATTATGCAATGCTAAAAACCATTCTATCTATTGGAACCGGAAAGAATATATCCTACTTCTTAAAAAAGCTGCCATAGCCGAACTCTAAGCATAATCTTTGAAAAAATCTTTCAGGACCAGCTCCTTGCCAAAATTATGGCCACAAGCCATGGTCCATCCCCCATCTTCCAAAAAGGGGACTCCAGCCTAGTTGAAAATTTACAGATTCAATTCTCTTTACTGCTGCATCACCTGTTAAAGTCGTGGAAATCAATTATTAGCCAATCCATTATCCTCCACTTAGAGACAAACAACTCTACTGTCCAATTTAAACAAATTTGGTTTCAGAAAAAAAAAGTATCCTCTAATCTGCAATTCTTACACTGCAAAAACATATGGATACACAACTCGCATAAGGGCCAAAGCAATAAATGCAATCTAGCATAGATTCTGTAAAGTCTTTTGATTCAGTGGTACATGAAAACTACTCCAACTAAATCTTATGGTATCTCTGGACAACTGCATAACTGGATAGAAGCATTCTGTCAACAAACAACAAATGGTCCAAATTGGGAGTGTCCTATCAAATTCTGTACCTGTCACGTGGTGTCCGCCAAGGCAGTGTTCTAGGACCGTACTTCTTTCAATATTCTTCATAAATTTTACCTCTGTGATCATATTAAGAGCAAACTGCGTTCTCTTGTAAAGCTATTCAACACACCACAATACTGCTACCCTTCAAAAATGGGTTACTATATATCGACTTATGTTATCAGAACTGGTCAAACAAATGGCAAACTTCAAATCTGCAAACAAATAAATGCTCTGTTCTTACATACTGGGGAAAAAAATCAGAAAATTAAAATACAAGCTGATAGTCAAAGAATTGTTGATGATCAAACTCTGTCAAGGACATGGAGTACTCATCCTACATGATTCTGACTGCTAGGGCCCACTGTAACTTACACAGCCAAAAAGGTATCAAGGGTTGTTAAAGCCCAATGTTCACACTGAACCAACGGATGCAAAGGGGATTAAAATGGAAAAAACCTTGGCCATCCCGTCGAAAACGCGATGTACTCCTGCTCCCGTTTTGCTTCCTCTCTATCCGTCGCAGCATCCGTCTATTGATGTTTCATCCGTCAGAAAAGTTTTGGGCTGCCTAAAACTTTGCGCGGAAAATTTCCAGTTCGTAATCCGTATCTGCAATCTTCTACGCCTTCCGGCAACGCATCCGTATACGCATGCCGCTATATCCGCTTTGGCATCCGCTGCACACTCTGCAACAACTCGCTATCCGCCCGGAAGACGCAGGGAGGAAGTGAAGCGGATGCAGAACGGATACAGAACGGATGCAGAAATGGATGTCAAGCGGGAAACTAAAAGCATTTAAATGGAAAAACGTTCGCCAGAGGGGACGCTATCTCAGATATTAAGGATGTCTACAGGATGCCTAGAGGAAATGGCCTAGAGGATGCCCTAGAAGGAATGCAAAGGAACACCTATACTGCCCATAAAAAGGCGGAGCAATAGTCCTGCATCTCACTTGCCAGACCAGCGCCCACCTGTGCAGACCCTCTGCAAGCTTCATTGACCTCTTCCTCTTCCACAGCATCGAGTCATGTCCACTCGTGGATTGGTGACAAAAGTCTTTCGGCAGCCAACCATCCTTTGCTGCAACAGTGCGAACCATCTACAGGCTCTGTGAACTCTACTACAGGAAGAAAAGGAGCCACCCAAAAAAAGTCTGGGTCCAAAGATGGTTCGCCAGAAAGAGCAGAGGACGGACTGTACAACAAGCTGATGGTTGGAGCTCAGGAAGCAAAGACCTCCGGGCGTTTCCATGAACTTCATGAGGATGCCTCCAGCCTGTTTGAATGAACTTGTTGCAGCGCCTGACACCGCAGGTGACCAAGAAAACACCAACTTCCAGGCCCAGCCTGGAACCGCTGAGCTCAAGGTGGTAATACTCACTCTGCGCCACCTGGCCTCAGGAGACCTACCTAAGAGCATGCAGTACGGCTGGAGGGTGCCACCGCAGCTCATCAGCTTTGTGGTTCAGAGAAGTGGGCAAGGCCATATCGAAGAATACAAGGAGGAGCTCCCCAGTGTCCCTCCACTTGAAAAAAGGATGGAAGAAAGTTGCAAGAGCAGTGGTATCAGAAGTGGAACTTCCCCCAATGGACCGTTGGAGCCGATCGATGGGCAAGACGTGGCCTGCAAAGCTACGCAAGCCAAGTCGGGGATCCACTTATCACACTACAAAGGGCTTTCTTCAGCATCATCCCTCTTCGCGCATGGTGCGATGCTGATACAAATTCATGTACATCGATGCTTCAGGCAATGGCTCATCTTCAGATGCCCAGGTATACCGCCAGTCACTCAAGGAGGGGCTGGAAAGCAACCTCGATGGTGGGTTTCCCATAAAAGATCCAGACCCGTGCAAATGAACAAAGCGACACACCAAGATGTGCCCTACTTCACATCGTGGGGGATGATGCTTCCATCCTCACAACCTACCTCATGAAAGCCCTACAACCTCCATACCTCACCCGTAAAGAGAGGATCTTAACTACAAGGCTTGTCCAAGGTAAGGTGGGTGTGGAGAACGCCTTTGGCATCCTGGCCAAACAGGTTCCAGGAACTTCTCAACCAGACATGGCGCAAGTAATCGCCAGAGATCTTGAGGAAGGAACGTCGGAAGTTTGGCTGCATCCTGCACAATCTCAATGCGCACACCGTACCCCGTCCAGTCTTGGCAGAACAGGCTCGTTGACCGTCGCACAAGGCAATGGGGAGCATGGAGCCTGGGGAATAGAGGCAAAGGGCAAAAACCTGATCGACACTGAGGATGGTGCAAGGCCCCAACAAGAGCTTTCATGTGAAGGGAAGAAGCAAGCGGCAACCTCCTGAAACACTGGTGCAAACTCCGCCAGCTGGAGGAGTGGAGTGGGCAAGACAGGATGGGGTAAATGCTTAATGGATGCTTTCTTCGCCTGTCTCATCACACGGATGAGATTTGTGCCATGTATGTTTGGTTGGCCTAAACAATGAACAGGTGCGTTTAATAAAGAGTTGTGTTTATGTTGACACTGTGTGGATAATTATTACATTATTATTGATAATGAAGGGCCATATGTGTGGCACCTGGGAGGGGGATACCAATAACAGTGCCCACTATGCTTGCGCTGGAGGTTTAACTATCCCATCAGCTATTAACCCATCCAAAAGGTATCCTGCTCATTCCTCAGGTATCCTGCCCCAGGTATGCCCTGCCCACCCAAGCTGGCTAATCTAACCATCCCACAAGCATGCAAGGCTTAAACCATGTTCTAAAAGTTTCCAACAAGAGTTATTAAAAAAAGAATGAAGAGCAAGTGTTGAAATCAAAATCGACGACTTATTTAACAACAAGCTATAAGACAAAATGAAGTCTTGGTACTCCTCTTTGGTTGCTCAAAGTCCCAGGGGTGAAGGGTGCAGGTGCTATTGGGAGGTGGCTGGTGCTGGAGTGGCTTGTCAATCAGCTCCTCCAGAAAGCAGAAGCCAGCAGAAGCCCCAGCCCGCAGAAGACGCGAGCCGTGCTTCGAAGCCCCAGGAGAACGCAGAAGTTTGAGTGCAGGGGCGGGGATGGTACCCTGTCCCTCTTGCCAGGGCCCTGGGAGCCGATGCTGAAGGCTTGCTGTGGCTTCCCAATGGTTGTGGGGTTGCTGGCTGGCAGGGAGGCTGGCAGGAAAACGCAAGGCTGGAAGAAAGGCTGGCAGGGAGGCAGGCAACCAAAGGCTGGCAGGAAAGGCTTGCAGGCAGGCAGGCCCAAGAGGCTTGCAGGCAGGCAGGCAGCAATGGCTGCAGGAAGGCTTGGCAGGCTAAGGCACTGGCAGGCGGCTGGCAGGCAGGCTGGCATGGGCAGGGTAGGCACCAGGCTGGGCAGGAAGGCTGGCAGGAAGGCTGGCAGGAGGCTGGCAGGGAGGCAGGCACCAGGCCTGGCAGGAAAGGCTGGCAAGCATGCAGGCACCCAGGCTGGAGGGCAGACATGAACCAGGCTGGAGAGGAGCAGGCAGCAAGGCTGCAGGCAGACTGGCTGGCTAGCAAGGCTTACAGGCAGGCTGGCACGCAAGGACTGGCAGGCAGACATGGCAGGCAGGACAGGTGAGGCAGTCGATGTGTCTGGCAGCAGGTCTTTCCTCTGAATGGCGACCTGCTTCCAAGCTGCTTCTGTTATATCCGGGGGGGCTTGCGGCAATGCATCCCCCTGCATGCGCAATTAAATGCCAGGCATCCCGTTCGCTTCTGCTGTGGCATCCGCTAGGCTTCCACTCTGCATCGCTTATCCATGTGGCATCCGCTGTAAATCCGGTTTCCCAGGCGGTCCGTGTTGAGAGCCCCCGGAAGCCCCTGCGGCGTTCGCGCCATCTGCTCCTATCCGCTTCCATCCGCTGGGCTCCATTCCGCATCCGCTTGCAATCGCCCTGGCGTCCTCTCCTGCGTCCCGTTCGCTTTCCGTGTTATCCTCAGTTTATGACAAAATTTTTGCCCCTTTTGAGAGAGGATCACAACGGAGGGAAACCATTTTGCTGCCCATCCCGTTCGGTTGTCTTTTTTGCATCCTGTTTTGGCCCTCAGTGTGACACTGGCTCATAAGCCTAATCCTACTCGCTACGCTTTTTTCTACTGGATAAAATTAATCTAACGATTAACATAAACTGATATCTGTGAGCAATGGTACACAAAGATTATTTTTAGCATGTAGATCTCGCACTATTTCTTCTATGCAGAGGTACAAGCTGGATCTGCTAGTCAAAGCGAACCTGGCCACACTAGTGGGCCAAGATAGTCCGTTCAGATAGTCACGTGGCCAGATCAGCTCAGTCTAGACGCCACAGTCGGTAGTATGATTCGAACGCAAAAGTTACAGAAGGATTTACTCTCTGGCTTCGCCATCCTACTCATGGGTGAATAGATATCTTGTAACACTCTCGCCTGACCTGACTTTGGAAAGTAGAGGAGAAAACCTGCATGAGATATATTTTTTTTGGTGACCACTCTCCTTTGTGTCGAATGTGGGTGTACGGCCTTTCCAGGGCCAATAACGAGTCTAGAAACTCCATGGCTAGTCAATTTGAATGTATTCAAGGTATCGTAGCTTATTCTCACTATGATTATGTCTCCTACTCTGTATACCTATTGAAATTAAGTGGGTAGTGTTTCAAGCCAGGATTGGAATCAATTACAAAGGAGGTTGTGACGCACCAAAATAAGATGGATCAACTTACAGCACTTCAGTTAAGATGCTGCAATAGGGCTGGAAATATGCGTCAAAAACTTGATTGCAGGAAATACAACTTCAGCAACAGATTTTTAGTCAGTGTCTGGAATTCCTCTACTGACTCTGTGGTTTCTTCCCCAAACCGCAAAAACTTTAACCTTAGACTGTCTACTATTGACCTCACCCCTTTCCTAAGAGGCCTGTAAGGGGCATGCATAAGCACACCAAGGTGCCTCGCGTCCCTGTCCTATTGTTTCTTTTATTTTTCTCATATGTATCCATTTCATGTATTCATAACTATGTTTATACTTGAACCTGTTATCTTGTAAGCTATTGACAAATCAAATAAATAATTAAATAAATACATAAATAAAAGTTTGATTTGGAATGATATAAAAACTGCTCAGAACTGTGTTCTTTTTAAAGAGTTTCTGTGTGCTTATAGGTTACTAAATTTCTCTTGATGCCATATTGGGCAGGAAGTCAACTAATTCTAGGTCCAGATGGAAGCGTACATTTAGGAAGTTTGCATTAGTTTTTTATCATGACATTTTCCTCTCGTTGTATAATTCATTATTATCAGAAGCCTCAGACTCATAAGTAAAATGATCTGTGAATTGTTTTGAAATCCTGTATCCCTTTGCTATTCTTTTTTAACGTTGTGCCTCAACTGAAATAAGAGTCCTTGGTACAACTTTGATGTTTCAATATGGGTTCTTTAGGGCTTCTTCCAGTAATCCAATGCATTATGTTTGGCTACCCACATATGAAATGGGTATTTTTCCAGAATTCTTTCGAATATTAACATCGTTCATGCTTGAAACAGACCTTTGTCTATTTGCCTCCCATCTAGTCCTGCATGAATAGCTCCAGCAATTGTTCCACTTCATCAATTTTGTCGTTAATCGTTGTTCGCTGCTTAACGATCAAAATTACAGTTTCCACAGTGAGAAAGTTGTGTATGTGGTCAATAAGACTGGTTCAGAGATTAGGCAGAAGCAGAATGATCTTTGGCAGGAATTTGTTTTGTTTTGTTTTTGTATGAGAGATGGTGAATGGGGAGCTGAGGACTATTAATTAAGCTTTCCATCTGTTCTTTATTAGGGTTATTTTCATCTTCTTCACACCCCAATTCCTCATTATTCCAAGATACTAGTCTTATACAGCATATCTGTTATTTGTTGGAGATGCTTTAAAGCATTACCTTAGTTTCAGAATGCTGGAGAAGTACCAAATCTTCAGCTGTTAGCTAATGCTTGGTGTCAGAGCCTTTCCTATCATGGTTTTTAACTTTTGTTGTTTTAGCACCAGATGTTGTTTTGTTTGTCTTGTATCCCGTTTTGTCCATTAATGCAAGCAGCATAAGAAAATTTTCAAATCCTTGCTTACACAGGGAGTCCACAGAGGTAAAATCTGTTTTCTAATGTAGAGCTGGTTGCAAAAAAGAATTGCTACCTTCCTACTCCTGTCCAATCCCTACTTGTTCTAGGGAATGTTTTTCCATACCTTAGATTTTTATTCTGGGATACAGGTCTGCCTCTAAGATAATGGAGGACTGCTTTCAATTTTAAAATGACAGGTTAAAAACTAAAGTTGAGTATTGGATAAAAGGAATACACACACACACACACACACACACACACACACACACACACAATATGCTGTTTAGCTTCCTTCGGTATTATCCCACGTCATTGTAGTGCTGTTAAAGTTGTAGCAACATTTCAGCAGAATCCCATCTGCCATCATCCAGGCTTTCTGTATGGATGTGGGTCTCACAGCTCCTGGTTTCAAATTCGAGGCTGGTCCATTCTGATTGGCTAGGAACCTGGGTCTGTGTTCATTGGACCTGGAGTTTGATTGATTGGTGTTTCTGGTTTCTTCTGTCTGTTTTGTGGCTTTGATTGCTGGCATATACGAAATTCCAGGATATACGAAATTCCCTGTACATCATGCCCAGCCACATACATTGGACAGACCAATAGAAGAATAAGTACCCGCCTAGATGAACACAAAAATGCAGTAAATAAAGCTGGAACACACTTCCTCACTAGTCAACACATGAAAACCACAGGTCACAACATCAACTTCAATGGCACTAAAACTCTCGCCACTATAGAAAACGCCAACCAAGAATCATCAGAGAAGCCACAGAGATTGAAGAAAGACCTGAAAGCATGAATAGAAGAGATGATTCCAGCAGACTGTCAATCATTTGGAACCTGCACTCTCAAATAGAAAGATCTCCCATGCCACAAAACAGACAAACACTGAGCACAGACAGACTCCCTCTGATGCCTCCAACTCAAACACCCCCCACCTGAGCACAGACAGACTCCCTCTGATGCCTCCAACTCAAACACCCCCCCACCAGGCACCCAGGTGAAACCTAGCTTGCTAATGAATAGCAGCCGTCCTTTCACATGAAGCCAAAGCTTCACTGAAAGCCTCCAACACAAGAACAGAGTGTTGCAAGCCAATCAAGCCACAAAACAGACAGAAGAAACCAGAAACACCAATCAATCAAACTCCAAGTCCAATGAAACACAGACCTAGCTCCTAGCCAATCAGAATGGCCAGCCTCGATATTTGAAACCAGGAGCTGTGAGACCCACATCCATACAGAAGCCTGATGATGGCAGATGGGATTCTGCTGAAACGTTGCTACAACTTTAACAGCACTACAATGACGTGGGATAATACCCGAAGGAAGCTAAACAGCACACACACACACACACACACACACCACACATATATATATATTTATATATATATATATATTTTTAAGCTTTCGCAGGTACTTACATGTGTGCTGTTCAGCTTCCTTCGGGTATTATCCCACGTCATTGTAATGCTGTTAAATTGTAGCAACGTTTCAGCAGAATCTCATCTGCCATCATCAGGCTTCTGCATGGATGTGAGTCTCATAGCTCCTGGTTTTATATATATATATATATGCTGTTTATATATATAGTATAATCCTGGTTTTATATCTATATATATGCTGTTCATCTTCCTTCGGGTATTATCCCACGTCATTGTAGTGCTTTTTAAGTTGTAGCAACGTTTCAGCGGATTCTCATCCTGCATCATCAGGCTTCTGTATTGAGTTTGTATGTGGGTCAGGGTCTCAACAGCCATTGCTCACAACTCTGACCCACATACAAACTCAATACAGAAGCCTGATGATGGCAGATGAGATTCTGCTGAAACGTTGCTACAACTTAAAGCACTACAATGATGTGGGATAATACCCGAAGAAGCTGAACAGCAACACATGGAGTACCCCGCAAAAACTTAAAAATATATATATATATATATCTCATCTGCTGAAACGTTGCTACAACTTTAAAAAACACTACAATGACTGGGATAATACCCGAAGGAAGATGAAACAGCACACATGTAAGTACCCGAAAACTTAAAAAAACAAATATATATATGTGTTTGTTTTTTTTAAGCTCTCGTGGGTACTTACATTTGTGCTGTTTAGCTTTCCTTCGGGTATTATCCCACGTCATTGTAGTTCTGTTAAAGTTGTAGGCTCATGAGTTCTGTTAAAGTTGTAGCACGTTCCGCAGAATCTCATCTGCCATCATCAGGCTCTCTTATGGAAGTGTGTCTCACAGTTCCTCTGTTTCAAATTTGAGGCTGGTCTATTCTGATTGCTATTAACCTGGGTCTGTGTTCATTGGACTTGGAGTTTGATTGATTGGTGTTTCTGGTTTCTTCTGTCTGTTTTGTGGCTTGAGGGTTTGATTTAACAGAACTACAATGACGTGGGATAATACCCGAAGGAAGCTAAACAGCACAAATATATATATATATATATCTCACAGGAAATGATCATTTTGTTGTACTGTCTTAAACATTTCTTTACATCATGCCTCAAAGTCATTAATCTAAGCTACACCAAAATAAACACTTGAGATAAAATGCCATGACTACCCTTCCCACAGATAATATCGACAAGGTTTCCTCTAGAGGGGATGGGGGATAGGATTAAGTTAAAGCAATCAGTTAAAAATACAGTTTATATATTATTTCTCCTCCTCCCACTCACCAACTTTCTTTGATTAAATAAAAGATAGAATGTTGGGGGGAAAGAAATATCATAAGAGGAAGGCAAGAATCTTTAGACCTACTTTAAAAATTAACACTTGCAGTATAGCCACTGGATTATAAAACTCCTGCTTGGAAGCATCTTCAGATTCACCCATTTTATTCATGGCTAACCTAAAAACCAGTGACAAGGTAGATATGATAGACAGAGCCTGGAGTGCAAAGTGGGATGACATTCTAAAGAACCTGCCCAATGCTCTCAGCAGTAATAAAACATCCCTTAAGAGTATTTAAAACAATGTCTGACCTATTGAATAAGACTGGTCTTGCCCACAGACTTATCTCATTTAACTCATCTGTTTGATTTTATTTTGGCATTGTATTTTTTTATTTTTGCTGGTCATTGACTGAATAAGCCTTAATAATTTTAACTTACAAAGAGAATGGAAAGAGAAAATTAATACTAGAATAAATGAACAAATAAAACTCTTTAAAATATTATTTAAAAGCCAGAATTTATGGAGAAATTAAACTTTTAAAATATCAATAGTAGTAATTTTAGAGAGAGTGAATATTTAAAAAGGGCAAGCCTAAATAATCAAGTTTGAGATGCGACTTGATATAAAATAGTACAAGAAATTTAAGAATGAGAAGATCAATAAAGAGATAAGAGGACACAAAATAATAAAAAAAACCTAGCAGTAGAGTAGGTGAAGAGAAAAGATGATGGTGAAATCAGCAAAACTAATACAGTTATATTATTTATACTAAATCAAAACATGTCACCATTGCAATTGTGAAATCTAACCCTAACAATAAAATTAGAATTCCAGAAATAAAAAGCAAATACTGGGCTTAGCAAACAAAAAGAGAGCAAAAAAAGCTGGCAAACACTTAGCAGGACTAAATATGCACAAAGATGCATATACACTGCATGTAAATCATTGAATTTAAAAATGTAATCTAAATCAGAAGAATCAAAAATTTGGGAGACTTGATAAGGAAACACATGATTTAGTAATGGCATATGGAAAAGAAAACTGTAATAAATTGAAATTTTATGAAAGGGAAAGTAGTCAGACCAGTTTTTAAAAACAGGAGACATGTTGTAGAAGAAGAAAGGAAATTAATAACAAAAAATTACGGGTAAATAACATTTCGAAAGTGTGACTGAAAGAAATAATCCATGGAAACTGAAACTGAATTGAAATGAGAAAGTTGGAAAGTCTTCTGTTGCATGGCTACAAGTCTGAAGGCAACATGGGAGAATATCGCCAAGGTGGCAAATACAGAGAAACAGCCTAGTGAAACACTGTATGAGTAAAAAAAAAAATTGCAGACTTCTGTGAATCTGACAAAATAGAGCAGAAGGAATTGGGAGGCTAAAAACAAAACAAAACAATAAAAACATAATTTATTTCATGAAAAAAAGAAAGTGAAAAGGAAAACCGAGCTGATAACAAGAAGAAAATAACTACATCTATAAGAATAGGAAAGTACAGATAAATGATTGTAACTTGAAGAATACATAGAACAAAATTGCTCTTGCAGCTTTTAAGATTAGAAGCACCACAACCTTCATTCTGCTCAAAATATGCTCCCGTTTTGCTTAGCCAATGATTCAGAAAAGTATCCCTCCATAAGTGGGCCTGATTTCATTTGATTAAATGTGCTTCATTCCGAATTAGTACTCAATACAGTATTTAACATGAAAAGCTTTTCAACAGCTATTTTCTAGGTGCAATGAAGGCTTTTGACAGGGTTAATTGGTTATGTCTAATTAACAATATCATACCTTGGGGATAGTTTTAAGGTATAAATTTATCAGCAGAAGAAACACTACTCCTTATTAATTACTATGCTAAATATGTTGATATAAAAGAGGGGCACATCATGACTGTCCACTCTTTTCCAATGTTGTTGCAATCCCATATAGCCATTACTTCGGATATTCAGAAAGAACCCACAGATCAAAAGAACACCAATTGATCATAAATTCCATACTAATAACCTGTGGTTGATACATTTTTATCTAATCTTCTTAAAGCAATGCAATAGATTTAAAAGATTAGGGTTCCCCCCCCCCCTTTGAAAGTTTGCAGAGCTAAAAATAAATTGTGGAAAGTCACAGCTCATTTATTTGTATACTGTTCTAGCTGCTCAGTTAACTATGCACAAATTATCTGGCTTTGCATCACAATTTTCAAGCATTAACTACTTAGGAATTCAAATGACTAAAGATGTAAAAATACTTCATTCATAGAATGGTAATCCAACTATTAAATGACTAATGTAGATATTACAATAATGAAAAGCACCATGTCCTTCTTTATTAACAAGATTGGATACTATAAACACAATAGCAAGGACTAGGTTTTCTTTTCCTTTTTCTACTGCCATCTAAGGTCACAATAAGAAATGAGTAAGTATGCTGGATAAATTAATACATGGAGGGAAGACGCCAAGATACAATAGTAAACCTGTATGCTGCCCAACTCTTAATGGTTCTGGGCAGCACACATCAATCAAATTATAATATATCACTTGATAGTGAAAGAGGAGATAGCTTCTCCCACTTTACAGCGGTATTTATGGGATTTTTATTTGAGAAGCAGTGGAGCTACTAAATGGCCAGTAGCTGAAAGTTCTTTTCTTTTTGAGTTCTCTCCTTTTGGTTTTTTCCAAGAAAGGCAACTGATTCATATTTTCAATCTTTCTGATAAGTTTATGTAGTTTATATGGAAAAAAATGGAGACATATCTCATATCCTAATGATCTTTTATTTATCCATTTTAATACCACATTAAAGCACACATTACGGGATAGGAGTAAGTGGTTGAATTTCCACTGCAAAGACCAGGTTCCAATCCAATGTGAGCTTAGCACTTTCTTTCAACCCAAACTATTTTATAGGGTAGTTAAGGGGCAAATGGAAGAAAGGGTTTCAGGTATACCACCTTGAGCTTCTGAAGAAAGATGAGAGGGCCATATAATAAATAATACTACCATATTTTTTTCACTAGAATAAATTCCTGAAGTTTAAGGGTTAATTATGATAATTCCAATATATAATTGTGACTATATATTTATTCCTTCATAGCAATCACACTGATGAGAATTGATTAAATGATTCATAATTCAAATAAGGCAAAAAATTAGACCAAACATTAATATATGAGGAAAACTGTAGATCCCTTGTGCTTTTTTGGCAATTATGTTCATCTGTGAAAATATCAACCAAACATCTATCAAATTTAGAAATAAAATATGAGATGTCTCTTTAATTTTTTTTTGAGAAGGGGACTGTAATAACCAAATGGATTATTTGTGTTGGAGCTGATTGTGAATTAATCACAAACTAGATCTACAAAGATTAAAATGTGCTGTAAAATTCTGCAGAGGTAGCATTTATCATATCTAAATTATTGCTTATTTCTGCATGGGAAGGAAAATTCAAAATAATCCCTTGTAACAGTTGATTACTCCCTTACATGCCACTTTGCCACATATAATAGAATCCTTAGATTGCCTTTTTTTACAGACGTATTAGAAATAGAAATTACATCTCTTTGTGGACTTCCCAAGATATATAGAACATTTTTATATTCAACTGTTTCTAGCTGATAAGTTTGACTCTACATTTTTGGCAATGCCAAATTCTGTTATGCTCCATTTGCGATTAAAGGATTTCATGGTAATATGAAACTTTTATATTGATATATCAATTGATTTCAGCTCAGGCTTTATATGAGGCTATTTTTCCCTAGCTAAATTAATTAGTTAATTAATTAACTCCTGAACTTGGGCAGGAATAATATGGATTAGATATGAGCTTCCTTATACTGAAGGAAAAGATCTGCAGTTTCTTGACAACACCACTAGCAAAAGCAGAACATGCAAAAACTCTTTCTCAAAATGGAATCAGTCAAATGTAACCTAGAATTTGATTCAAAATAATAGGAAACAACATTCTGTGGTTTCTATAACTTGTTTTATGCCTTTGAATCAGTCTTCACTCCTGTAAACTGCTGGACTAACTGAAGATAAGATTTTTAGAAGTCTTTTGTCTTTTTTCTAGGGCTGAAAGAGCTTGACTGGCTCAAGGTCATGTACCAGGCCTTGTGCTTCAGATGAGAGTGGAATTCACGGTTTCCCACTTTCTACTGTGATGGCTTAACCACTACACCAAACTGGCTCTTTTTTTTTTTTACAATTTTTTATTAGTTTTCAATAAACAAACATACACAAACAAAACACAAGACATCAAAACATAAAACTTCTTTTTGGAAAGTGGCTTAGTCCCGGGTTACACCTTTTTAAAAACTGGCTCTTTTTCTAGGTATAACAGTACTGTTTTTCAGATGAAATTAGTCCTACTTGAACAACTCACCTATTACACAGAAAGGTTTCCTTGCAAATCGCAGTCTTCCTTGCCATCCACGGTATCTACAGCAACAGCCAGCAGACCAGATGCGTATGATGAATTCCAAACCAAAGACAACAATCATCACTGATTCCTAGGAGGAAACAAAAAAAAAAAAAAAAAG
>BHFT01003152.1:0-93628 GCA_004320025.1 Laticauda laticaudata | reverse complement strand
CCCCTCAAATACTCCCCTGCCACCTCTTATGCCCCCTGCCAGCCCCCTTGCCTCTTAGCACCCCCCCAAAGGCATCCTACCACCCCCCAGGGGGCGGTACCACCCACTTTGGGAACCACTGCCTTAGACCAATCTTTTTACTATAATACTCTCTCAGAAAGGCAAGTCCTTCCTATTCTGGCTGTAATATCATCATCTGCCTGGGGATAAGCATGTGCAGGACGTATTTTTTTTGGTTGTATTAGTGATTGTATGGTATATTTCTCAACTGCTATGTGTTTTAATTTTTATATTGCTGTAGTTGTTGGTATTTGAAGTATTTTAAATTTGTTCACTGCCAAGAGTCACTTATTGAGAAGTGCAGTTGTACAAATTGAATGAATGAATGAATCCAGTTGCTTTCAGAATCTAGGCTTCCATGTTTTCTCTTTAGTATTATTGGGATTCTCTATAGCCCATATTCATGAATATAGGATGTTATTGATCTCTTTGTGAACATAAACCCATAAGAAGCCTATAGTTATTTTGCAAATAAATTGTTGCACAGAAGTTATGGATTCATAAAAGACGTGTTATTTATTCAATAAAGTTAATTATTTGCATAGGAGAATAAAAGAACATATTAAAATCAAATTTGAAATATGCTGATTAAGCTTTTTTTTTTAAAAAAAAGGAGAATAGCTTATTTATAAGAAGGTCACTTTGCTTGAGGAGGACACCAAGAATGGAATGCCTTTTTAGAGAATTCAGCAGCTATTTTGGCACAAGACATTTTAAGAGCAGTCTGTAAAGTGTAGAAGGCACAAGAAATCTGCTGGAAAGTGCATTTGTTAAAAGTAAAATAACATTCCCTTTCTTCTGCAATTTAAATCAAGACACATCCACTAAAACCAATCTTCTTAGGAGTTCTTGCCATGTTTCTCTTTAATATCCAGTATTCAGCAAATGTCAAGATAAAGATGAATTTGCTTGGGAAGACAGAAGTAAATGAAAATTAATGGCAATAGAGGGTGAATTCAAGGAAGTATCTCTGTGGGTTCCTTTCCCAGAGCTGATGGCAAGATGCACTGGTTGTTGTAGGACTATAATCCAGAGAGAAGGTATGCAGCTGGCAATGCTCTTCCATTGCTCCTCAGCTTCAGTTTCCCAATTGCCTTCTGGGGAATTTCAGAATCTTATCCAATGGATTGGCAATTGAGATCATTTCCAAAGGAATTCTTGCAGTTGCTGGTGATATTTCTGTCGACGGACACAACGAGGACAGAAACTGACATTTGCCTGGCAACTATTGTGGAAGACAGTCTTGCACTCACTGCATCTATAAAGAAAAAGAAGTATATCAATTCTAAAAGCAACTCATCATCTGTGAGCAGAAGGTCACATTAGAGCTCAACAAGTTGGAATTGTAGTACAACAGGCTGGAAGGTATTAGATATTCTCATTTTGAATTATTGTCTTCAAAGGTCAGCCTCCTCTTATAATATCTTTACATCTCAAGCATAATACTGGAATCACAAGTAAAGTCATTGTATCTCTGCTGCCAGTCCTCCTCAACTGAACT
This sequence comes from Laticauda laticaudata, assembly GCA_004320025.1. Taxonomy (NCBI): domain Eukaryota; kingdom Metazoa; phylum Chordata; class Lepidosauria; order Squamata; family Elapidae; genus Laticauda; species Laticauda laticaudata. The sequence goes on along the minus strand of BHFT01003152.1, from coordinate 92,067 downwards.
CTTGAAACAACTATCAACTCAGAGATTCCAGTTCTGTAAAACAAAAAAAGGTTGAAAAACTATGCCTTTCTCCCTTGGTACTCAGATATCATTTCTCAGGAGAGAACAGATAAGTTTACATAAAACAGTATGTCGCACATACTGGTCAAAGTTTCTGTCCCAATAATTATCAGGTCAAAAGGAATGAGGGGGCAGATATCGAAAGAAGCCCTGGACAGCAGCTGAAAGGGGAAAAGCAGAATCTAGGGCTGTAGAGAGTCTGCAAAACCTTTGTGTATGCTATTGAAGTCTCCAAAGTTATTAGATTGTGTTTTTAATATGAAAGGGAATATGTAACTAGAATATAAAACTGAAAGGGAATATGTAACTAGAAATTCACTAAATTTCTTAAAATTCATTCAATTACATAGATATGAAATAAAATGTGATGAAATTTAATTTTGGTTAGTTTGGAGATTAAGCCCCCAGAGAAATATGTACCCTCCTGGATTAGATTAGTCAGGGTTTTTCAAACTTGGCAACTTTATGAGGTGTGGACATCAACTTCTAAAATTTCCCAGCCAGCATGCTGAGTTGAAGTAACATACTTTAAAGTTGGCACATTTGAAAACACAGTTAGATGGGTAGGTAATTTTAGTAGCTATAAGACAACTTTAAAACTATTTAACACCTAGAGGGATACAAGTTAGACAATTAAATAATTATCTTTCTTCACATTAGGCTTATATGCCACTTTACTTTTTTGCCTCTGGGAACTCTCCCTCTGCCAGACAGCTAAGAAGGGATTTTGAGATTACTTCCTGTGTTTAAGCTGTGTTTATTAAAATAACAGATCATTACTGCCTATCATTCCAGAAGGGTCCCTCAAATGACTTTACTGGTTGATTTTACTGGCAACTGAGTGTGTGCTTTTGGCTGAGGGCGTGCCTTTGGCTGAGGAGGCATACATGAGATAATTATCCCCAGCTGCTAGCGAGGCAGGATGATGATTAAGGAAGTGGCTATTGCTGTACTACCAGAATCAAAAAACTCCCCAGAGCTACCATCAGGAAGCTTTCAAGAACATCCTGTTTCACAGGTAAATTGTCTGGTTCAGGAAGCAGGAAGTAAGTTTGTCTGAACTCAGAGACACTCTTCCTGCTCCAATACATAGCCAAAAGGAAATATTGGCATGTGTGTCATTACATTGTTATAGTTTTGGGGGATGAACAATTGTGTCTAAAGGCTATTCAAAGATGGATCTGGTGAATGAAATCTTTTCAGGATTTTGACTGCCTCATGGAAGATGAATCAGCCTTCTTCTGATTGCCTTCCCCAACCTGGAGATTCTCTGGATGTGCTTTGTTATTGCATATATAATCTTAACTAGTGGGCTAAAAACTTGCCAAGCTGGGGAAGGATGTCCTACAGTCACAGATCTGGAAGAAAATATGGTAGGTCAAGGCTATTTTTTTTTGTTTTAATTGTATCCTCTCAATAATCTCTCTGTCAAAGGGCCTGACTCCAACTCAAACAAATGTTTTCTAAGAAGGACATTTATATGTTTATAAGCATTATGTTACTTATCATTTTCATGAGTTTTAAGGACTTCATTAACATTTCAATTAATTATCCTGACTCTTACCTGGTCTAATTCTGAGTATGCTATGTAAATATGACATATTTATTTATTTGCAAATATATTTGCAAATATATATGGCTGACCCACATGGCTGACAATGCCATTCTGGTCAGCTTATTAAGAAAAAGGAATCAAAATAAAATTACAATGAATAGCAATAATAGGTTTGATTATTATTTTGGCTAATAATTATACCCTCTTCTGGTGGGAACTTACAAACCTTGCCCCATTGCTTTGGGAAATTACTATGTTTTTAAAATTTTCCTAGAGGCCAACAGGATTTGGGTCAACTTAGCATCCTGTGTGTGTGGAGTGATGGTGGTGGTGGTAAGATCATCCCAAGGCACTGCTGCTGAGAAGGCATACAATCTAAGTCCTAATGGATGGCACTACTTCAAAGAGGGGATTCAAAGTTTGCCTACCACATTAGAGCATGTGGGTTAGGCAGCTGTCTTTAGAGGGTGTCATGGGTAATTAACTTAAGGGATAACTTAAATAACTCAGTCCTATACTATGTAGAGTTGAAAGTCACCTTCTGATACGTTAACACAGCGAGCTCCACGAAATGGTCAATATATATGGGGGAACTCAGTTTTATTTTAGTTTCCCTTAAAATGTGTATTCAGTTCTAAAGGAAGAGATATGTATAACACTTACCTGCTGGTTGTATCAAATTCAAAAGGAAAAATGATGTCATTCTTGTTGCATATTTGGCAGATGAAGCCCCTCTGAGTACAAAGATCACAGCTGTACACATGATGGGAGGCAAATTGGATCAGCGACTGAAGAAAAGTTTCAAATATACCGTCTGCTATCTAGGAAGAGAGAAGAGCCATGAGCAGTTGGTAGGGAGCAGCAAAATCACTTCTATTTCTGCCTTCACAGGAACCCTCAAAATATGGAACACATGTTGTTCAACAAAAAATGGCCAAAGCCCTTATGATGCCAGTCTGATTTAAAACACTTGAAATGCATGAAACAGCTGGTTTTGGCTGGCCTATGTCAAAATCAGAATACATTGCGTTTCATATGTTTTTCTTCATGCATGAATTTAAACTTTGTAATATATGGTCATGTCCAGGTAGAAGTGGTTCAGAAGTTAGGTAAGGAATACTGAATGGACACAGGCAGCAGCTGATTGCTGTCAGGGAAGGAATGGTGTTGAGAAGGTTGGGGGTGGGGTAGCAAGATATGGTAGAACAAGAAAAGATGCTTAAATAATTTACATTAGCAAAGATAATCAAGATGATGGAGCTAGGGAAAGCACATGAAGGATCATGAGGGAAGATAGTAGGATTAGTTTGGAATGGTTCAATTCGCTGCAGCCATGTTGTCACAGCCAGGTTGCTGTGGGACAACTCACACAGGAAACTCACCCTGGGACATTTCCACATGGGATAACTCAATGGCAAGTCTTCCTGGTTTCATTGCATGGAAAAGAGGCTTAAGGAATTTTCATGGAAGTCCCCAGCCCCATGGGCATTGTGGCCCTGGAGAGGGGTTGTTGAAGGGCTATCTCTGCCTTGGAATCCTTGCCCATGCTCTACTAGGTCATCCAGTGAGCTCTGCCCATGCTGAGGCTGCGGGAAAGGACCAAACATTTTTGCCCTCTGCTTTGAGTCAGGTGAATCACTGGATCCAGGGGGACCTCCATCTTTCTCCATTGTGATCTGGCTTGGAGAGGTAATGCCAAAGATGATAAAGTGCTGCTGCCGCCACTATCTAGATGAGCAAATTAATCAAGAATCGAGCCATCCAGATGTTCTGACCCAAGCTTTGTTAAACGGAATTAATATCCAACTTGTTTTAAAAGCAAAACCTATTTTATTGCAACACTGGGAATTACTTTCATTCCTAGCCAGAACTAAATTATAAACAATTCCCCAAGATAAGCACATGTCTTTCAGTGCTGTGGAATGTTGCCAAAAACAGAAGTATCCAATTAATTTTAATGAAAACCAACCCAAAGTACCAGAAAAAATGACCAGAATACACAGAGCTTCAAGGAGGACTCGGAATCTATCGAACTACTTTGCTTCCTGCAAAGATTTCATCGAGGTCTGACTTTTATCCCTTATGGGAGGAGCAATCACCTCCAAGCCTTACTCCCGAGTCGCCCCTTATGTTTCAGCTGCTCTTGCCTTCTAGCAGCTCTGTACACACCTGCACTGGGAACAGGCTCCCCTGGGTCCTCTTGCTTGGCTGCTGCCAGACTTTGAAGGCTCTGAAGGCAGCACCCCACTCCCAGATGATCCTGGCCCTATCCCTTTCTTCCTCACTGTCCAATTCCGCTGACATCTGCACCGGCTGCCAGCGAACCACAACACCAGTGAGCATTCCCCAGAAATTGCACTTCACCCCCCCCGCCCCCTTGGCTGGCTCTGCTGCCCTCACTCCCTGCTGGTGCCAGATAGATTTCCTCAGTTCATCCCCCTAACTGCCCCACACAGAGTTGGCAGAGCAGTACCTTCTATTTCACCTGGGTAAGCGGTGTCCTGATGGACTGGGTTGAACTTGGGGGGAGAGGCTATATCATCCCCTCCTGGTCTCCTTTTCTTTTTGAGCCAGGAGTTCCATAGGCTCTGGAGAAGGGAGATCCAGCGTAGGCAAGAATGAAAACAGCACAGCCAAGGTAAGCAAAGTGCAATCTCTGGGAAGCACTTGGCAGAGTGCAATTCTTCATTAATTTGCCCATCTAGACAGTGGCAGTGGATTATCGGCTTTGGCTTTGCCTCTCTGAACCAGACTGCAGCAAGGGAAGATGGGGTACCCTTGGATCCAGGGATTAACCTGACTTGCAGTGGAAGAGAAGGAGGATCGGTACTTTCCCACAGCCTCAGCATCTCTGGATCTGGGGGTATCCCATTGCTCTCAGGGTGATCTGATAGGGTATGGGGGAGGGGATTCCAAGGTTGGGATAGCCTCAGGGTCTTCCATAAAAAGGAGGACCAAATTCTCCAAATCTCTTTTCATGCAAAAAAAACCCAGGAAGACTTGACTAGTAGAAGCAAGGGGTTGAGTTATCCCACATGGAATTGTCCCACAGCAAGTCATCCCATGATGAGTTGGCTGCAGTGACATGGCCGTAGTGAATTGTCCTAGACCTAGAATGGATAGATTAGTGGGACATGCTGAGCTTCGACGCTGGTGGCAGCAGCGGGGAAAGGAAGGTGCTGGAAAGATGAGAGGGATCGAGGGTATGCGACATACTATACAGCAGGGGTCCCCAACTACTGGGCCCCGGACCGGTACCGGTCCATGGATAATTTTGTACCGGGCCGCAAAGAATGAATAATTGTGATTAAAATATGTATAAAAATATGTTTTTAGTAAAGAAATAGTAAAGAAGCCCTTTACTGTTGGGGAAGAATTGATTTTGCCGATCCTTGAAAAAGTGTTTCTGCGTGAAACTGGTCCCTGGTACAAAAAAGTTTGGGGACCACTGCTATACAGCAAGTTAAGGAGGAAAAAAAGTGAACATGCCCTTCTTGTCCTATAAAAAGAAACTGGCATACTTTCAGATTTTGTTTCATCCAAACCCCACACATGGTTTGGGGGCAGTGCAGTGACTCTGTGGTTAAGACACTGAGCTTGTCAGTGGGAAAGTTAACAGACCATATTCATGACCTGAATGCCATGTAATGTGATGAACTCCCATCCTCGTCCCAGGTTCCTTACTATAATTCGAAAGAATGCAAATGTAAATAGATCAATAAATACAAATTGGTGGGAAGGTAACAGTGCTCTGTAGTGTCATGCTGGCCACATGACTATGGAAACATCTTTGGACATTGCTGGTTCAATGGCTAGAAACAGAAATGAGCAGTTCCCCCTATAGTCAGCATCAACTAGTGGAATAATACCCTTGATGGCAAACCAATGGTACACGTGCCACATGCTTGGCATACAGCACCCTTTCTGTGGTTATGAGAGCTGTCACTCTAGTTCAGTTCCACCACATATGCATGTGTGCCTCCTGCCGGCCAGCTGATCATTGCTGTGCATGCACGAGGGGGTGGGGTGCATGCGTGGGGGTTGCATGTGCATGTGTGGGAGTGGGTGGGGCACTTGCTCAGGGCAGTGGGTGCATTGCATTTTGGGGGTTGGGGCACATGCACATTTGTGCACACATGCAATTTGGGCACTCCATCCAGAAAAGTTTAGCCATCACTGCCTTAAACCTTCCAAAGAATTAAAAATATTCTGTGTTTTGTTTTTGCTAAACTGAAGCTGATCCAAAATGGCTTGGCAGAACTTCCAGAATACAGCAATTTGTTCTGAAATTGAAACAACTTAAGATTTTCCATTTTGTGCGTTATGTTTAAAACCATTTCAGCAGCTGTTAATGCAGAAATTGTGTCAAATTTTCAATTTTCAATTTCCAAACATTTGGGATGTCCAAAAGTTGTGATATGCCTTGGAGACTGTAAGGATATTTTGGTTATTTTAATATAATTTAGATGTGCTTTTTAATTAACTACATAAATATCGTAACTTTTTAACATTTTGTTTGTTTCATGCAGATCCAATGCAATTAACAAAAAATTTGGCAACATACAGAACTAGGGAAAAAAAATTGATGAGCAGAAGCAAATTGGCCAAAAAATAAGAGAAGCAAATTGGCCAGAAAACTAGGACAATGAATAGCTGTCTATTTGCGATACTCTTCAGATAGGACAAAGTTATGACAGAAAAAGATTGCATCTGAACATGCACAGACTAGCTCTCAAAAGTTTCCTGCTTTGCACTTAGTGATGCAACATCTCATGGTGCATCAAATAATGTGTATGGAAGGTTGCTAGGCTGTGATTTTGGGGGATCCAGCTGAGAGGATGAAAAAATTGGTTATACTTTCTTGTGAAAATATTGAATTTCTACCTGCTTCTAGATTGAAACATTTCTTTTTTCCAAATCTCCTACCTGCCTGAGGTCAGCCACACTGTATTTATGGGGACACTCCAGGAGATAATGCCGGTGGTCAAGCCTTCAAAGAACAATATCATTAGTATATTAAAATTTGTTCTCCACTGCATTTCAAAAGTTTTATACAACATAAAATAAAACCCTGATGAAGCAACAAGAACTCTTGCTTCATTTCTTGTGCTCCATTTCTGCACAAACTGATCTCTTAGGCTTTTTCATTCATTCTTCTTTTATTTTGTGTCTCTTTTCCCAACCCTTGCGTCAGTGGTGGGATTCAACCAGTGTAACAACCAGTTCAATTAACATGCGCTTTGCTCTGCCACACCTATCAGCTGGGCTTCAAACAAAGGAAATACAGGATAGACTAGTCCAGGGGTGGGCGGAGCCAACTGATTACCGGAATTACTGGTTTGCCTGAACTGGTCTGTACTGGCTGAATCCCACCCCTGCCTTGTGTTCATCAAGCTTATTGTATCACAAGATACTTTACCCATATTTCTTGATCTCAGAAATATACCGTTGCTCTATCCTTGTGCTGGTTTCTCTCCATTTCTCAGAGATCACAAGAAACACACTGGTGGTACTCAGGGCCAAATTGGATACTGATACATTGGGATTTTTTCTTTTAATTTTCTAGCAATATTTTTTCTACAATCAGAATGCACACTTCATACATATTAGATTACATAAGTTTAGGATTAGCAAACTAGACCCAACACACACCCCCAGAAGTCTTCTGTGTCAGTCATCCAATACAAGCCCCTATTTTCCTGACTTGAAGAGATGGAAACAATATTCTTCTTTCTCTCTTTTGCAATGCTTCTGGAATTTGGGACCAGACTACTTTTCAGACAGAAAGAGAGAAAGAGATAGATAAAGACTAGAATTCTGCTATGTCCAAAACAGCCAACACTAAAACAGAAGTATTCCACCATATGTGATGAGAATGGCAATAAGCTTGGGAATGTGTACATAAAAGAACTTCTGTGGAGGTTGCTGTGTCTATCTGATGAATGAAAGTGGTGCAAAAGCCATCTGCAAGTGGTGGTAAGCATCCAGATCCACATACAGTCTCTGACTGAATAGCCAGCATCATTTGGAAACAGAATGCTTGCTTATTATTGTGTCAGAAGGCTGGAGACAATTAAGATTAATATACTGAGAATCAGTCTCTTATGCCTTTGTCTCACCTCTTACTGATCTCCTTCAAGGCGCCACTTCGACAAAGGACAAGGTAATCACCCAGTAGCTTCAGCTGCTCACGATTCTGATAGATCTGTCTCATTTGCTCCACATGGTCATAGAGGGTTTCATTCACCAGCTTCAGGTCAATCAAGGGTTGATTTTGAATTTTGGCGAGGAATTTCAGAGCCTGGCAACAAATCTGACAGAGACAACAAGATAAGAATGTTCTTCTAAAAGCTGCTACGAACACCTCGGAAATGCAAAAGAATATTATAACTTATAAAAAGAAATCCAGATAGTGCCATTCTCACTGGCTCACATTCTAGTAAGTACCTTCATGTAAGTTGAACTGGAGGTTTGTTTGTTTGTTTAAGTAATTAATTTGCCACCCATCTCACAGTGGGCCTACTTCTTTATAATAACAAAAGAGAAGAAAATGAAAAGAGCTGAGTTTGATAACTAAGATTGTGTCTTGAGAAAAGTATACTTTTTCTCTTTGCTGAGCTTGGCCATAATTAGAGGATAGAAAAAGAAAACGGAGTAACAGCTCAGAAGTTGAAAAATCCTTATCAGAATGATACCTTACCCATAGCTTTCTCATTTTATGGTCCCTGCCACCTTGAGCTAAATCAGTGTTTCTCAGCCTATTTTTTTTGGTAAAGTTTTAAAAAAAATTCCAAAGAGTCACTTTCATGGATGAAATTTATTTTGGGCAAATTCTTGACAAAAGTAAAATCATCTCATCCAGTTCCAATCACTGTCCACTTTCACCGCTCCAGGACATTCTTAAATTGCTTTGGCTGCCCCAGCTTTGCGACAGCCATATTGGTTGCCTAGCCTCTGTCTTCAGTAAAAAGAGAGAAAACCCCCTGGATCCAGCAGAAGTGCCACCACTCTCCACGACCAGCAGGGTGCCCCTCCTTATCAGTCACCCTTGTAGAGTGATTTTAGCCCCTGGGAGACCTTGTGACAAAGAGGATTCACCATCGGGTGCAGAGCTCCGCTCCGCACCTCTGCACCCATCACGCTGCAACATCAACCAGAAGAGTCCCAGTGTTTCTCAACATTAACAACTTTAAAATGTGTGGACTTCCCAAAATTCCCTGGTCAGCACTGGAGAATCCATTTGCTGAGGTTGAGAGGGAGGGAAGTAAGTCACATTTTGCTAGTCTGCTTTTTAAAACCTGCACCTATTTGAGCTAACTTGCAATGCAGGTAGGGGCACAAAGAAAGGAGATCCTTATGGATATTCTGAAGTTTTTCTGTTTCATAATGAAAACTACAGTCATTTTGTGACTGAAAAGAGACATGAGAGGCAATTTCACATAACAGAATTTATATACTCTATGCCTCTCTCCCACCATAATTGGGCATACCGGATATCTGGAAAGATCCCAGTTATGAATCAGACGTGAAGGTATCACAGACTCTTCATCTTGGTGGCAATTGTCACAGTAATAGAGGCCAGTGAATGAACACAGCTTAGGCTTCACAAAGATGAAACCAATCTGTCTGGAACAGCCTGGAATGGAAAGACAAAATGTAAGATCATCTTAAATTGCAAGAATCTGAGTCCTGGCTATTGGAGATGCTTCTGTATTTAGACAACCTATTCCCCAGCTGCTGTCTCCAGATAAGACAGTTTTCAGTTCCCATAATTCATTTGCTGACTAGGCTACTGCCTATAGTGAGAGAAAAATATTAGAGCTGAAACAAAGCTGAGGAATCAGCTATTGCTCAGCCTTAATATCTAGATCTATGTTTTTGCATATAGATGTGCCTAATGTATGTAATATGTAACACACACACTCACACACAGACCTCCTGCATTTATTACATAACCATATATTTTTATCTACTGCTCAATATACACCAAGCAAGAACCCTCCTTTTTCCTGTGTCATTTTTTATTTTTAGCAGAGAAAGCCCAAAGCCAAAACTATATTTGGAACAGAACTATTTGTTATTTTGATTTTAGTGCCTAGAAATTCTAGGGTATTCTATTCTGTGGCTGAAAAGAAAGATAGATCGCTTTAGAAATCAGGAAATCTGACCTGACCTTTCATAAAAGCGTAACCGCTTGTCGATTATTTAGTTTTATTATCAGATGTACTACTAAAGATATAACCTTTAGTTTTCTCTCGTTCACGAAATTCTTAGGAATAAAATGGATCCCCATATTTTCTTATTTAATAGAAATTTATGTACTTTATTGTAAGAGGCTCATAGGCATTACCTTGTCTCTAGACTGAGCTCTATACTGAAGGATTCTTGAACATTTCCCAGTTATCCAAATTGAAAAAATTGCATATTTGTTAAATAATTACAGATACAGGTGTAGTCCAATGTAAGCAATGAAAAAGTAAAAGCTGAATGTGTTATTCATTCATACAATCAGAGAAAAAATGTAGTCAGGTCACCAAGTAGATCAATCTATGGTCTACTCAGAGATGATAATGAAGATTATAAACTAGAGAACAATATTTACAGATGGCTTCAGAAACTGCATTTGCTCATAAGACCTGCCTGTCACACATTGCCTGACCTTCCTACATCTTTTTTCATGTGTACTAATAACCGCTGAACTGTAAATAGACCAGCTTTTCACTGAGCCAAAGATGAGTTCATCATGGTAATTAGAGATACACAAACAAAGTCACTTCCAATAATTGATACATGCACCTTTAAGATTTTTTAAGTTTTACTTTACCATCTCCTTTTAGGGCTATTTGGCAAATAGCCCTAAAAACGAATAGCCCTAGTTTTGGCATTCAAAATGAACCAATTAAAAAAATAAGAACAATCAGACATTTCAGGACTGCCTCTGCCCCCTCAGTTATTCCAGCTTAAGAATTTCTTGTTATTTCTGTCAGATAAATTAATATTTGGCCAGAAGAATGAAGAGATCTAGTGAAACGAAGGTGTACGATAATAATGATTTGTTTAAGACTTTCATGTGTAAATGACTTACTGCTACCCATGATTAATCTGAAGTTGTTAGTATTAATGCTGGAATAACAAAGACTGCCAACATTTTGTGTTCTAAAATCACATTAACAAAAAAGGAACACACGGAGAAGTAAAATCCTCAATCTTGGTTGTGTAATTGGAAGAGAAAATACATTTAACTTACTAAAAAAAGGCTTTATGTAAAAGTTATCTTTTCGCAAGCATCCCATACATCCCTACCTGCACATATGAAACTTTGGCAGTCCAGGCCTTTCTCCATGGGGATGGCAACCAAATACTGCAGCAAATACCCGTTTTCCTTAACAGTATTCTTCAGGATTGCCTGTGAATTGCCATCCAGATTGCCTCCAAGTGTAAGAGCTTCCTCAGCCATTTCCAGGTAGGACATGAGCACCCGGCGGACCAGGTCTCGCCAATCAGTTGCCTCCTCTGCGTTCTCAGCTCTCAGCTTAAGCACTGCTTTTGAAGTGATGATCTTGAAGAATGCAGGTCCACCCAGGCTCACATCTGGCAGGATATCTTGGATGGTCTCAATTCCAAAGCTGTTGTTCAGTGTCTTTTTATCATTTCTGGCTTTGAAGCATTTCAAGGCTTCTAAGGATAAGGAAAATACCAAAGGGACCCATGCTTTTTCAACTTCCAAGTACAGGACAGATTCCTTGACTGCATCTAACTCGGGTTTCAAGGCACATGACCAATCCAACTCAGTTGGGCCAGTTCGATTGTACGTTGAGAAGGAAGGCAAGTCACCAGGTGGTCCATCTTTGAAGAGATCCTCAGAATCCTCTGCAGCCTCAGGACACTCTAGAGTTTCCCATCCTTCATCCTGCTGTAGCCTATACTTTTTTAGGGCCTCATGCAGCCGGTCCAACCAGTCCTCTGCTTCATCCTGAGAGGAAGCCCGAAGACACAATCGTTTGTTGGAAAAGACTAGCTCAAAGCGCCCATCACTGTGAGCCTGTCCTAAGGACTCACATCTCAGCAGAGAACAGTTTTCTACACATTCTCGCTCCTCACAGTCTACAAATAGCCGAAACTCTAGAGGTGAGAGCTCGCAGAAAAACTCTTTCCAGATGCCCATAGCTCCTCGACGTTCCAGGGTTCCCAACTTCAGCAGACCCCGAAATGGATTGGAAAGACCTACAAGTGGGGAGAGGAATTGCTTTATGTGCTCTCTGGCACAAATGACATTTCTGTAAAGCAGCAAAAATGGATGATACTTCCATTACTATAAAATCTTCTAACCACCATAAAAATCTCTCCTCCCATTCCACTTCATCTTTTCTCCCTTAGTCAAAACACAAGTTACCTATTTGTCTTCGATGAACAACACTAAAGCCCTTCGGCTCCCTCCCAGGAGACAGTTTGGGTTTGCTGAGCTCTGCTGAGGATACAGAGAGCTCGCCTTGATCTGGGACTTTCAATGGCATGGCAGGTTGACTACTGGTAAGCCTCTCTAGTGAGGTGCTGGGAGAACTGGAGAGGCTTTTTTCTGTTTCCTCAGGAGGGGAAGGAAGGTAAAAATCATCCTCAGTGATCCAACTTCTTTTCTGTTGGAAAATAATACAGAAGCAAGATAACATTTGTGCTATTATCCGAACAAGTATTCTTCTGGCTTTGAGTTACTTGAATTCAAGCAGCTGGCCTGATGCAAGAAAATATTGTCCTTTGCAGGACAGCCTCCTCTTATCGCTATCCTGGAAGTCTGTACAGAATGTATTTATTTTTTATATTACCCAGATTTTATGGCACCCAGGCTGAGATGGGAAGCAAGAATAAGTGAAAAGGACTGTGATTAAGAAATGTGGAAAAAATGGTGGGATGATTTTGAGCTTTACTAGATTTAAATAGGAATAAAATTCAGATTCGATAATAGCAATATCCTTCTTAGAGAGTTTTCTTGTAAGTGACCAGCAAAGCAACCATCTTCTAATTGTGTATTATGTGAAATGGCTTGATCTGAGACCTTGCACTATGAATACTGTTAATTTCATTACTGCTTTTGGATGGACTGATCAGTTAAAAAAAAACATGATCCAAATCTACAATTTAAAACACCAAGAAAAATGGTCAACCAATTTAAATAACCCAATTTAAAAAAATCAGCCTGTGACAAATCAGTATTTAATTTTTAAAATTCTATTAATTTTGAACACTTTAAACACATACATATACACATAGAAATATAAGTAAATCTGGAAACTTGTTTTGTTTTAATTTTTATATCATCAGGAATAATTCTTACAGAAATTTGGGAAGGCCTGGGAAAATATTAGACGCTGTTTTACAAAGGTATTCCACTGTCTATCTTTGAATGTCAGTGGAATAGGTAGATGATTTTGGGGAAAAGTGATCTGGGAAAGGTGACATTACTTCCTATTAAATATGACATACAAACTGGCTCAAATCTAGGAATAAGGCACTGTAGTTAGGAGGATATGAAGCCAAGGACAGGAAGTTTCAGTGCAGCTGCAGGAAAAACATTTCTGGAGTTGTAAAGGAACTTCTTGATCAACATAATTCATTCATTGTGAGGCCCCTAGTTGGTGAATGTGACAGATTTGCCATTTCTCATTTTTATAAAACAGTGATAATAAAAATATGGTAATACTTTACATTTATAATAAACCTGTACAGGTACAGTAAGTGGCTATTTGTATTTAAATAGATTTGTTTGTACTTCCATATCGTTTTTTTCATCTTGGATTTGTGTAAATTTAGCTACCTAATAGTGTTTGTTTGTCACAGTTCAATAAATATAAATCAAAAAAATATGTAGGGAGATACAATGACATTGAGTTAATATCCTCTGATATATAACTAGCTCAACTTCCAATGGGCTGCTTCAGGAAGATTTTAAAAAATCATTTTAAAAAACAAAACAAAACGCTTTTTACTAAAAAATGTCTATTTGGCATGCCAGAGGTACAAATGTTGGCAATATAAACAGCCTTCCAGAACTTATTGAATTATGGCAGAAATACGAAGGATAGCCATGGACCACCTTATTATTTGAGGAGAGCCAAAAGCCTCACCAGACAAAGCAATTTAGACAAGCCAGGATTTTCTTTTGCTTTATTAAGCTTAATATTTTTAAACCATCCTAAGCTTATTCCAGAATTATGCTAAAGTTTTCCATGTATTGCCCACTTCACAACAATATAGAACTAGGCTGACTCTTCTGGCAATGTTATTGCTAATTTTTGGCAATGTGGCCAGAGCTCCGGAATCTGCAAAAAACAAACAAAAACACAACAGAACAAAATAAGTAATTCTTACAGGGCAGACCACAGGTGAGACTGGTGAAGGAAGCTGGTCTGTTCCTGGAAGGCTTCCTTCATAACCATTGACTTCACTGGTCCAGGTTTTAGCTTCTCTCTTGATGTTGCAATGAATTTGGGACACATCCACAGGTTCTTTGGTCACAATTATTGTGGCTAGCAAAGAGGTCTGTTGGACATTGGTACTACCAATAGATTCTCCACTCTTAGATAAACTAAGAAGCTGTGAATTTGTCATTACTGCAGGTACCATGATATCAGCAGGATCTTTTGCCATTTCAGTATGAGGAAGGTGTACAGTGCAGAAACTGGTGGAAGGGCAGGGGCACTCTGGTGGGGAAGATGGAGACACAACGTGTGCTTCATGAACTCCTACAGATTCCAACTTTCTCTGTGTTCTGGTAAATTCTGCTAACACTCTGGAAAGAAATATAAAAATGTAAAACGTTTGCAAAAGAGAGAGATCATCTCCAGTAATTCTATCTCTCAATGTAGCACATGGAGTCTAGAGATAAGATGGCTATCAAAGATGACTGATGTTTAGTCACATATAATTCAACACATTCAATAACTGTTAATTTGTTTTTTAAAGCATTAAAATAAACTGTTTTAATACATGAATAAAATTGATGAATTCTACACTATGTGTTAAATTGGTCTTAAGGATTAGAATAGACCAGTTAAATATGCAACATACACAGTATTTTAAGTGTGAAGCTTCTAGGTACAGACAAAATATATAGGAAATTAGCCATGTGCTCAAATTGCTTAGTTGAGGATTTACTGAATCACCCAGACAAGACTACAGCTTTCTCAGGCTCTGAAAATGGTGCCACTGTCAAACCTATAATTGATAAACTCTTATTGTCAAATATAAATTTTAAATTGTTTCAATATTTGTTTGTAGATAATGTAACATACTAACTATAAAAAAATCCATGAACTACTGATTATGTGTCTGTGATGTATATAAATGAGGAAAAGAAAATCAGAACAGCTGTCATGAATGAAATAGATTGTTTAACCAAGGGAGCACCTCATGTGTGGTCAAAACAAAATCACAGAAACAGGATCAATCATAAGATAAGCAAGACTTCTGAGCAAGCCTCTTTATCTGAGGCTTGGAAAAAAGGCAAAAAAGATATCTCCCATAATAATATGCCAATCACATTATTAAAAATCCAGGAATTGTTATTTTAGTATTATACTGAATCCCACGAAATTTTTTCTTTTAATTCTTTCAGAGTCAGGATATTATGTGGTATATAACTTTCACTATCATACTCACTCTTGGAGGTCCTGGTCCAAGTCTGCTGTTGCTGTTGTCATGTCAAATTCAGAGTCATTGGAGATGGGCTCTTTCTCCCTAGCTGGGCTGTTAGTATTGGTAGAATTGGCTGAGAGAAGAATGTCAGAATCAAGGCTGGAAGAGAGCTGTGAGGAACCAGTTGTGCTGATGCTCAAGTTGGAAGCTGTGAGTTTATCTGCCTGTTGACTTTTAGGGACAGGCAGGATGGCTGGGTGAGCTTCAACTTCATCAGAGCCAAAAAATTGTGAGAGAAAACTAAATGACTCTTTTCTTTGAGATTCCAGCCCCACAAGAGGGTCCAACAGTTCCCAGGTAGGGCAAAGGCCTGACAAGGATAAAGGTGTGATGGTCCACTCATTCAATACTGCTGACTTATAGGAGAGGTCAAAAGCCAGAGAAGACAAGCCCTGCAAATAACTGAGGAGAAATTCAACTTCCTCAGTATCCAGAAGCAGAGCAGGTGAATGGTAATATTCAGAGAGTTGAGACTTGTCATGAAGCAAGAGTTTTAGATAACACTCCATCAAGCCATCATTCAGAGCCAGCCTCAACCATGCACGACAACGCCCCACATCTGTATTGATGAAGACCAGGTTTTCCAGTTCAGAAATTATGTTTCTGAAAAAGGAGAAATAGCCAGGGAAGAGAAAACACAACATCCATTAAAAGGACAGCTCCCAAAGATAAGAGAAAGCATAGTTATGGCCAGTGATAAGAGATGGGTTTGATGCATTCTTGTCTGATGAAAACATTAAGAGGTAAAATGGTAAAGGAGTCCTATGTATTTTATTCCACTAATCATTGGCAATGAGAGTAGGCAGTGCTTATCTTCCATTTCAAGGGTTATTGAGCCAGTGCTGTTCAAAGACATTTCAGCATGATGTCATG
This sequence comes from Laticauda laticaudata, assembly GCA_004320025.1. Taxonomy (NCBI): domain Eukaryota; kingdom Metazoa; phylum Chordata; class Lepidosauria; order Squamata; family Elapidae; genus Laticauda; species Laticauda laticaudata. The sequence continues at coordinate 75,890 of BHFT01003152.1, read as the reverse complement.
GAGCACTGTTACATTCCCACTGAAGTAGTAGCTATTTATCTACTCACATTTGCATGCTTTGGAATGGCTAGGCTGGAATGAACTAGGGCAGACATGTCAAACACAAGGCTGCGGGCCAGCCTGCAATGTGTTTAAATCTGGCCTGAGAGGCCACTCTGGAGACAGCAAGAGGCTGACCCCCACAACCTTGGCCCCGACCCACCCGATGGGCGCAGGTCTCCATGGGCCAGATTTAAGGCTGAGCATGATCCTGCCCAGATGGCCACCACAAAGTTGTAATAAAGCAGCACACAGAGCCCCAGCAGTGTTGCATCTGGAACCAGTGCCTCTGCTGCCTCCTTGGCCTGCACTGGCCTGGCCTCACAGGGACTACCCTCACCCTTGCATGGGAAAGCCACAGGCATTGGTAGCAAGGCCACCGGCTGCACTCCCAAACTCACCCTCCCCTCATCCCTTTCTGGCTGCAGAGGGAGGGAGGGAAGGAGGGAGGGAGGAAAAAAGGACTTGGGAATGAGAAAGGAATTATTAACTGTTCACTTGGAAGAAGTGTTTATGGAAAAGTTTGCCTGTACATACAAATGCAAATGATATGTGAATGCTTATCTTTCAAACAGGAGGACAGACACATGGCTATCATGAGAAATATTTCTGTGCATTTTACTTTTCAGATGAATATGTCATCATATTTACACATTACACACTAAAACCATGCAATCTTATCCCAAGATTAGTTTCATCTATCAATGGCATGGATTCGATCTCTCACACAGTTGTGTATCAGAATATGCAGGCATATTAGCCAGACAGAGAGTGTAGGTGATGGGAAGAGGGACTTGTCTTTAACCTAATGAGAAATATGGAAGGAAGGAAGAAAGGGATGGAAATGAGAAGGAGGAAGGCAGGAAAGGAAGGAGATAGGAATGAGAGGGAGGGTCTGAGGAAAGTCCTGCCTTAGCACACCAATAGCCCTGCTGCCCTTTCTTGCCATCCCATTGTCCCTTTCTCCTGGCCTCTCCTAGTGGTCTCCCATACTGTCACTAGTATTTGCTTACAAAATCACATCTCCTCAAATAGAGAGAGAGTGGGCCTCCCTCTGACCCACCTATTTTGCCTTCTGCACCCATCATGAGCAATCTGGGCAACGAGAGCATACAGAAACAGCAGCCTCAAGGAGGAGGGGTAAGCATAGCTGAGCACCCCCTTGTGGAAGCAGGGTTGGGCTGGGCTGGGCTGGGCTGCAGGGTCCCAGTGCCCTAGTACTTGAGGATTGGGCTGGGCAGTTGCCCTTGTCGCACCACCATTTGGCGTCCTCTGCGTGGTCTGAGAAGGCCAGCGAAGTTCCTCTGTTAGACTAGGCTTTGGTACTCACCCTAATCTCACCTTCCTCCGCTGGAGACCTCTGAATTCCCCCTTCCAACCTTGCCTGACCTCCCATAGGAGGTGGAGGACAACACTGCTGATGTGGAAGTTTGAAGTAGAAAGTTTGCAGGAAGCAGTTTCCTCTGAGTCTAACTTCTGCCTTGAGAGCTCTCTGGAGAGGAGATGGAGGAGGAGGGGTAGAGGGACAGCTGCATGAGGGAAGACTGCCCCAACAAGCCAGCATTATTACCACATATGATTGGAAATGGGATTCCCTTTCAAGAACAGCCAGCCTCCTTGATGCAGGGCCAGGAAGTGCTTCTCCCTTGCCTCCTCCTCTTGCTCTCCAGAGATCTGTCAAGGCTGGACTTGGAGGAAACTGCTTCTTGCAAACTTTCTCCTCTGCTCTCCCATATGCTGCAGCAGCATCCTCTAACTCCTGCTTTGCTGGGAGGGGACACCAACTATGTCTGGGATTTGGAGAAGAATGTCTCTGTGGCATGCTGTATGCAGGTACATGCAAAATACACCATGCCATCCATATCTGAGCTTACAAACTGAATCATGTCTAGACTTGGGAAGAAGGGTTCTCTTTCTTCTGTGGATAAAAGTCCCCAAACTTGGAACGCGGTATGTGTGCGCGCACGTGCCCTTGGCCACCAGCACCTTGGGGGGTAAGTATCTTGTGGGGCACCAAATAGTTCCCATGTCGAGTTACTCAGTGTGTCTTGTTCCACCCTGACCCAGCCATCCCAAGTCAGCTGCACCCAGTGAGTGACATCGAGCTGGCCATGCCCACCCAGCCCACCTAGTTGAGGCAACCAGGCTATTGGCCCTTTGAAGGCAACCATAATGCTGATGTGACCCTCAGTGAAACTGAGTTTGACACCCCTGTCTTAACCAATGACCCATTTTGCTGCCCCATGAAGAGGTAGCAGACACATATAATTAAACCCTGGGATTTTTTTTATCTACTAAACTTATACAAGATGACACATCAGATTATTTTCTGCATCCAACAATCTCATTCTTGCATCATACTATATACTCACCATGTAAATAAACTCTGAACACTACTGTAACTTCCCAAATAAAAATTGCAACATTTCTCAATCTCACCTGTGTGTGATAGATTTTAGCAGAGTCCAAAACACTGGCTGAGGAAGTCGCCCTCCATGTTTTTTCCCTTTTGCTCCAACCTCTGTTTTGATGTGCTTAATGTTCAAACCGTGCACAAACACAGCCTCCAATACACAACAAAGAGTATTAGCATCTTGATCATCACTTGTTACAAGAGAATCAGAGGTCACATAATGCTTCTGCAGGCTCTTGATGGAGTTCACCAGCTGTTTCTTGATCAACTAAAGTAAGATAAGTACAGGTTGTCTTACATTGCATCAAGATTAAATAAACCATCCCACTTCCTGATTACTATTAAGACTATACAAACACTGGAGGATCTCAATGGGTGAATATAGTAGTAAGATCTGGGCAATGCAATTCAAGATGCTAAAAAATAGAAAAAAATGAAAAATAATAATTTAGCAAATAAACTAAATTTTGTTTGAAATGGATCATTTGCTTTAACGTTGATGCAGCATGGGGTTGGAAACATTCAAAATTTTGGTCTCAGATAATAAAAATACTTTTAAAAATTATTATATTATGAATTATCTCTAGAAGCAGAAGAATGCAAGCTGATTAAAGACATTTCAATAAGAGCCAGCATCCCTGGCTCCTATTATCTTAAGGGTGATGTAGCCTAAAAGCACTATTTCCAATATCTACTCTTTCAAGTTATGCTAAGTGCTTCACTTGGAGCTGACTTTTAAAATACCACATTGAGCAATGTGTTTTAATCAGCTTCCATTTCTTTCCAAAATTCCAGTACAATTCATAAATTTTCTGCTATTGGAAAACCAGTTGTTTTTATTGACAGGTAATAAATAAAAAAAAGTTATGGGGGGGAAGATAAATTTTATAATTGTATCTAATTTTCCCTGTTCACATTGTAACCTCATATTGTAGTTTCCACATTTTCCTCTGTTGTAACATAGAAACCCAATAATATAATAGTCAATATGTTCCCTTTTCCCATCTTACTCGCTTCTCTTGTGGGAGATTGGGTTGTTGCTTTGGTAGTGAAACACTTGGTTGGTGTGGGTGGAAAACAATGACCATCCTAGACCAATCCAAATCCCAAACCGCTAGATTTTTATAAATCTAGCAGTTTGACAAGTTAGCCATTAATAGACACATAGACATAAACAATATCTATATACTATGCAAAAGAGACAATCATCAAGCAAAAAAAGGAACAAAAAGACCAAACATTTCCCCACAGCAATCACCACTCAGATGAGCACAGATTAACTCCAAGATTAACACCAAACCAACAATCTAGCAAACAATACCCAATCAAGGAACTGCAAACAAATCGACAGTAAACAGCTCAATGAAAGAATCTCTAAGACCACTCCCACCAAAAATGACAGAATAAGCCATCAGAATATAACGAGAATATAAACTGAGAGCACGCCCCACTCCTTACGAGCACTGATGATGTTGCCTACTTTGGGAAATGAAACATTCATTTGCAAGAAAACAAGCAAGCTCAGCAAGGATCTCTAATAATAGTGTTATAAAAAAGGTGGTTAGTTAGATGATGAAAATGGATTTTAGAGGAAAATAAATGAAGGTATTAATTGGAACATAAGAAAATTAGAAAATAACTACCAATTACCAATACCAATTAGTTAATATTAATAACTACCAATAATGTTGAGATTTGCTTTGAAAACTGGAAGATGACCCAGTGTGCTATGTCCAGAATAAATCCTAGAGCGTAACTTTAAGATTGAATTATGTATCACTGACAGAAATAGCAGCCTCTTTTGATAGGACAGAAAGGAATTATAGTATATAGATATTGCTTGATTTACAATCACAATTGAACCCACATTTTCTTTTGCTAAGCAATATGGTAGTTAAGTGAGTTGCACTACTTTTTACAATCTTTTTTTTTCCATGGTTGTTAAGTGAATCTCTATGGTTTTTAAGTAAATCTGACTTCCTCCATGATTTTGCTTGTCAAAAGCCAGCTGGGAAGATTACAAACAGTGATCATAGGACCCTAGGATAGCACAATTGTTATAAGGACATGCCAGTGGTCAAGCACCCAAATCTTGATTATGTGACCCTCAGGATGCTGCAATGGTTTTAAGCAGTGGTGGGATTCAGCTAGTTAGCACCACTTTGGGAGAACCGGTTGTTAACTTTCTGAGCAATTTGATGAACTGGTTGTTGGAAGAAATCTTCAGGGCAGAGAACCAATTGTTAAATTATTTGAATCCCAGCACTAGTTTTAAGTTTGAAAAACATTCATTAGTCACATTTTCAGCACTATTTTAACTTTGAATGTTCACTTAACAAATGGTTTTAAGTCGAGAATTACCTGTACGCCATTTATCCATAAAAATTATACCATTTCCATGTTAAACTCATCTCTTTAATCTGACAACTTTCTTCACCAACTGGATGTTCCTACACCCAAAGCACCTTATTTCCAGATATCAGTTCAGGAATCTATATTTACCTGGATAACTTCCTGTGCTCGGCAGCCATTCATAGCTGTGTGATTGGAATGCATGTCTATCTTTGTTTCTGCCTCACACTGACATCACATGATAACCTGAGGTAAAATAAACACAGAGTAGGGTTTTTTTACCAGAGCCCCACATAAGCTAAGCAGAATTACTTATAAATAGTTTGGGCTATCTGTCACTTTCCTACTTATGTAACCAAAAGTAGATGTTGATGAGTGAATATACATTTGAGTATGGATGGGGAGAGAACAGTTGGCAAGATCTTTCCAATTGTCCTTCCAGCAATTTTTCTTCCTTTTCAAAAATATATATATTTTATTACATTTTTCTTTTAGGGAACATGAAAAATTCCATGTTGAAATGAACAGTGTGCTGTCTGGGCACAATTAATTTTAAATAAAGATACAACAACAACCAAAGTCATACTAATAATCTTAATAAACATATCACAACATAATATTACCATTAGTTTATCCATCTTTAAAAATTTCCAATGTAAATGTTTATTATCTTTTTAGATTCTGTTTAGTTTCTAACCTCTGTTTCTGTTAGTTAATCATTAGCAGAATAAATCCCATGTTAAAAATATTCTGTTTCTTCCCTTTCTTTTATCTTAAATGTCAATCTATCCATCTCAGCACATTCTAATATTTTTTTTATTACACATTCATCTGTTGGGACCTCATCATTTTTCCTTTGTTATGGAAACACTATTCTTGCTGCCGTTTCTACATGCAAAATTAAGTATGTATTCCTTTTATTATATTATTTTGGTAGTATACCCAGCAGGAATATTTCTGGTTTCAAATCTATATGTCAGCAATTTTCCTTCCTCGTGATCCCTATGAGTTAGGTTTGCTGAATAGTGACAGAAGCTTCTTGTAAAGAGTATAAAAATAAATATTTTCCATGATGGTAGTGACTAATGGCTTATTACTGACTCTTGATTAGATAACCTTTTGGTTCTTCTTAATAAAGCCTTTAATTGTCAGTAATAATTCCCCTCTCTCTTGAGAAGAACAAAAGAAACTGGCCTAAAAACATGCAGGTGCCACAACATTATAAACAGACAGAAACACAACTTATGAAGCAATAGTTCCAGGTAATTCAAGTAAATGTACACTACCCGATACAGTTTATCCCAAAATCCACCTCAAATTTCATTACTTGTCTAGATTTGGATACGTGTAAACATATTTCCAATGACTTCTCCAAACTTCCTGGGAACTTGATTATCCACAATATTTAGCGAAGTGTTAAATTTCTTATTACAACTCCTTCCTTCTTTCGTCTCTTTATTTCATTTCCCCTGAAGCCCACTTACCAGTAACCATTGCGACAGCCCCAGGATCCCTTTTCCATCACAGCTACAGTCCCAGCCCCTTTCCATCATAAAGCAAAACACAAACTGATACCATTGATGCTCGAATGCCATGTATTCCATTGAGATGGGTGAACTGTCTGAATAGGGTCACAGAGGCTCAGGAGACCAAGGGCAAAAGCTGCATTGCTCCTTTGGAATAGGGGTAGAATGGAAAAAATAAGCCCCTGATTTTGGGGCTGATCTTGTCACAAGATTTGCTGAACCCTGTACAGTACAGTTTTAAAAGCTGAGCGCAGCAACCACACAGTGAAATTATTTTAAACTCTGACCTCCTATTGATGGAGAGTAACTTCATCTCTTCATATTTGTACAGACTATATTTCCTTCCATGGACAACAAAAACATTATGTCGTATAATGGTAACATCTTTGGAAACTCACGAATCCAAATCCAAATCTTTTCCTGGCTGATTCACTGGACAGGCTTTTAAGAATACCCCACCTTTCTCCCCACTAAAATATATTCGCAGCAGAATTGATGATAGGTTGATTTTCCGGCTTTATGGGAAAAATTGGGACCATAGTGGTAGAATGCTATTTTGCAAACAGAAAGCTGAGTTCAATACTTTTCATATGCTATGAAAATCTCTGAATGAAACTTAATGATTTTCTGCATAGATAGGCACCTTGGCAATTGCCAGATACTTTAAATTTCAAATCCTGTCAAACTACTCAGCCCAGTCAATAGCAAGGGAATGTGGGAGTCATTCATTCTAAATAGCAAGGAATTGCCTAGCCAGTCCTGGATAGTATTAATTTAGATAGACCATTGGCAGAAAGCATTCATACCACTTTTCAAACAGGTAGTGAGACTAATTGTTGGTACTCAATGGCTCCAAATTCTATTTTCCGTGTCTTAAATCTAACAGAGGAAAACATATCATGAATTTTCTGTAAGCATACAGGGTGTTTTTCCTCCCCAATTCCCAAACTATATTCATTTTACTTACTGAATTAAATTCTCTGCACAATTTATATTTTCCTGGACAGTACCTTTCCTGCCAAGCAAAGAGACATGACAAAGCAATTTTGAAACCTTTGTGCCCAGTTTTACACCATGTTTTGAAATTGTTTGACTTGAACAGAATACATATTTGAACTATTTGCGGTGTCCACAATTTTTTCTTTATTATTCTCAAGTACTGATTCTGAATACATAATTAATATTATGTTATTATAAAGTAATCAACATAACATATATATGTAATATAGAACTATGGGCATTCAGTGTCCTTTCTTCCAAATGGATTTCCCTAGATTCTGCATGTGTTATTTGGAAGAAATGATTCAGTAGAACCTCTGGTCATGAATGCTTCTGACCACGACCAAATTGGATTCCAACCAAAAAAATTCACAATATTTTTTTTCTTGGCCGATTTCCCCTTTTGAACCATTTTTTTAAAGCACCAAATTTCCAAAATTAGGTTTGGGTCATGACCAAATCGGGTTGCGACCAAAGTTATGGAATGAACCAGAGGTTCTATTGTATTCAGTTATTTAGATAAGTTTCTGTAAACTCACAAAAACTAAACAGGGTCAGACATGTTTAACACTGAGAGACTGAGTCTGGATACAAAAATTGAGGCAACATCCCAGAATAAAGCTCTGAGGAACATCCTAGAATAAAGCTCTGTTGCCAACAACATGAATCCTGAGATTCCAATTTGAGAGAGACTATGTTTTAAGATCGAAATACAAAGCACACTGCACACAGAAACTGTCCTGGAATACATAAGCAATAAGCAAACCAGCACCTTTGCTCCATTATTTCAGATATTATCCCACATAACAAGCTTGTTTTCAGGATGCATATAGATTCTATCTATACATTCCAGAAATATCTGGGGGCCCTCTTAAATGTTTACACATGAACAGGGTTGAAAACGTATGCTGCTTGACACAAACACTTGTGATCTGTGAACTCCTGAATGTATTGACAAATCTGGAATTGCTTACTGTTGTCTTGGCTTCTCATGACAGAATTCTGAAAAACACCAGGCAGAGTGCCAAAAAGAGCAACAGCTCCAAGACACAGTATGACACAAAATATAAGCAGACATTGAAAGAAAATCTATTGGGGAACGGGGAGCAGAAAGAATCTTGCTGAAGAGCTGTGTGGCACAAAAATATTAAAGCATAAAGTAGCGCAAGCTTTCACTATAATGGAGCCACAGCTCACTGGAACAAACACAATAGCAAATATATACTATATCTCAATGGACACTAATAATGTTTGATGGAACTGGGTGCAAGACACAGTGCCATCTTTCTCAACCATTATCTATCTGAACAGTTAGATTAAAACCAGGGTCTGAGAGTATAAAGATGCCTTCATTTATTTGATATAACCCTTGACAACTTTGAAATGGTTCAAGCCTGATGCAGCCAAAGTCAGAAAACCAAGAGGCTTTGGAGGTGCTCATAGACTCGGGCTGTACCTGCTGCCTAATGAGCATGCCGAAAGTACTTAGGCTGGGGATATGGGCAAGGAAGGACAGGTTGATGAGCCTGTGCATGGATTTTAGGGGGATAAACAGGATGTGTGTGGAGAACATGTATCCCCTCCCCCTAATGAAGGACATGTTAGGCCACCTGACCAAGGGAAGATCTTTATGAAGTTAGATCTGAAGGAGGCATACTAAGATGAGGATCAAAGAGGATGATAAGTAGAAGACTGCCTTTAACTGCCCATCAGGAAGCTTCCAGTTTAAAGTGATAAAGTTTGGGTTTTAGGGAGCCCGGGTGGTTTTCATGCAGCTAATTAATGAAGTACTACATAATCACCTGTACAAAGGGGTCCTAGTATACTTAAACAACATTCTCATTTTCACCAAGATGATGGAAGAGCACATGAAGTTAGGTGCCAGGTGCTAAAGAAAGTCTTGGCAGCAAATTTATATGCCAAGCTGTACAAATGTGAGTTCCACAAGTCTTGCTTAGACTACCTGGGCTGAGCGATGGGATGGAAATGGATTTGGGTAAAGTGAAATCCATATTAGAGTGCAAGCTCCTTGAACCTGACAGCAACTACAGAGCTTCCTTGGGTTTGCAAACCTCTAAAGGCAGTTCATTCCCTCCTTTGCCAAGATCACCTTGCTGATTACTAAATTACTGAAGACAGGGAAGTGGGAGAAAACCTTGACCAGGCCAACCACTAAACTGGACGATGGAGTGCCAGAAGGCTTTTGAGGAATCGAAGAGGCTATTTGCAGAGGAACCAGCCCTGAAGCACCCTGACCCCAAGGAGCCTCCAGGCAGATACCAATGATGTAGAAGTGGGGCCAGTGCTACTTCAAAAGAAAAGAGAGGGAAAACTGCAGTCATGTGATTACACCTCCCGAAAACTCACTGAAACAAAGAGATGCTGGGTGATGTGGAAAAAGAAAGTGTTTGCAGTGAGATGGGCCCTACTGACTTGGTGCCAATTACTTGAGGAAAGCAAAGTGCGTTTTGAAGTATGGCCTGGCCATAAGAACCTGGAGGCACTGAGGACCCTCAAAAGCTCTCACCGAAGCAAATTCAGTGGATGCAATACTTTAACTGGTTTAACTTCAAGCAAAAGTATCCCAGGAGGAGGAACTTTTTGGCTGATGCCCTGTCCCACATGCTGCAGTACAACAGCAGGTGGGAGGAAGTACCCAGAAAGTGGCACAAGTAACTATGAGCAACAGGCCAGGAGAAAACTGTCAGACCTTGGCAGTGAGTTGACCCAGCAGTTAAGAGGGGAGCTACAATCTGATCCATGGTTCAAAGACAACAGAGGGGAGCTGTCATTGAGCTGGATTGGCATGGAAGTCAGAGAAGCTGTACATTCTGCACACCCTAAGAGTCCAGGTCCTACAGTGGAGCCACGATACCAAGCAAGCTGGTCACCAGATTCTTAAAGATGTTGCACTTAGCTAAAAGACAATTTTGGTGGCTATGCGCATGGTGATGGAGAAAAGGCCTGGGAAGAGCCCAGGGCTGTTGCAGCAGGTGGTAAAGCTCATCCAGCCCTGGGAGGATAGTGATGGATATTATAGTTGAGCTCCCTGACAGCAGGGGGATCATGGTCATCTAGACTGAAATAGATTCTTCTGCAACCAGGCCCACTTCGTAGTCTGTCTGAGCCTTGCCAAATTGTTCCTGCAGCATATCTATCGATTACATGGGGTGTTAAAGAGGATCATCTCAGATTGGGGGGTACAGTTCACTGCCAAATCGTGGAGGGAATTTATAAAACTTATAGGACCTCTCAGGGTTTATTTCTGCCTTTCATTTGAGTATGAATGGGGCCACAGAATGAGCAAATGCAACGATAGAGCACTACTTGAGATGCTATGTCATTTACCAGCAGTCTAACTAGGCAGATCTCTTTGCTGAGGTTGCATACAATAATGCTTTACATAACAGCATGGGGCTTACCCCATTCAAGGTAGTCAGGGCATGGAATTTCTCCCGATGCCCTCAGGAACAAACCTCCTCCAAAAATTTGACAGAATGGGTGCATACCTTGCGAAGCACTTGGGGAAATGTAAAACAGGCACAGGTAGTGGCAAATGACAGCAGTAAAGATCAGCGGCAATTGGTGGTGATAGGCGGCGGCAATCCCTGCCACCTGGAACAGGCCAAAATCAGGACATGCGGAGGCTGAAAATGGGGCATGCTGAGGCAAAAATGGTGCACACGGAGGCCGAAAACAGCTGAAGGTTGGGGATTGATAGGTGGGCAGGGCTTTGGCAACATTTGCTCTTTAAGACACACAGACATTTTTGGGGGGAAAATGTGTCTTATAGTGCAAAAAATATGGTACTTATCTTTAATTATACTGGAAAATATTTAGAGCTAGTTTTATTTCCATTCATGCCAAAATGATGTACTCAATAAAACAGTCCTTTGAGAAAGCTGAACATCTCAGAGTGCTGATTGGTTTGGGTTAATTACTTGGAACTTTAACAACTCTCTGATTTAAAAACAGGAACTTTCCAAAGCATACTGGAATCATTTTTATCTTTAAAAATAAAATAGTCCAAATACATGACAGGCAAAACTGCATCCAAATGTATAATGTGAGTACAATCAGAGCTATAGATCTTGTATTGCAAACACAGATTCTGGCATTATAGCTAATTATAGTCGCACCACTCTACCTTCCTTAATCTCACAGACGATAAAACAGCATTAATTGTGTCTGCTAGTCATGTCTCAAAATTAGTACTTTGAAATAAGATCATCTCAAAGATGGTCCAGTTTCTCCTTCTGTGAATCAATTCTGTTTAGATGGGAGCAGATGATAAGATACCAAGTCAGCACTTTTGAACAGAAAATTTTTAAACAACTAAAGCTAAATCACTCAGTGATAACTCAGAATCTGGAAACTTAAGCTATTATCTCCAAGGCATGATTGTATAGTTCCACATCAGTTGATGACAAAACTTTTCCCCATCATCTGATTGAAATTGCCTTGACTTTTAAGTTATAACTCAGTTTGCTGAAAAGATGAAGTTTAACAGATGCTGAGTTTGATCTTTATGCTGATAAGGAAGAGTTTAAGAAATGTTTTGGGTTTTTTTTAAAATTTACATTTTTATTTTATTCAAGATTAAAATACAAAATAGAAAACTCCAAAGAAAAAATCCCACAGGGGAAAAAAACCCAAGTCAAAAACACAAAACAATCAAAGAGGTGGGACTGACACAGTGACACAACACATCTTCACAGGGCTCCATGGGATCACACCAAATTTGACCTGCTAGGAGGTTCTCAGGATCCAAGTCACCCTGGAGGGGTGATGAAGAGAGAAAGAGGACACTCCGTTGAGATTGCAAACTCCTTGTTTGATTTGGAGGAAGCTCTCATGCTGGCAGGAAGAAAAATATAGCCATTGCATGCCTGACTGAAGCTGTGACAGCTGACTGATGAAGCAAGCACAGAAACAATATTTGTAAAAAGCAGATCTACCTAAAATATCAAAAACAGTTTAAGTGAAAGCTATTTTAAATGAATGTATATCAATGATGGAACTGTCAGAAGCAATTAAGAGGCAATAGAATAATAAAATACCAGGACCAGATGGCTGCCGGCAGAATTTTATAAACTTTTACAAGATATTTTGGGCCCATCATTGTTGGAAGTTTACAATTAAGTACTATTTGTAGTGAAAGTACCAAACTCGTGGATGAAAGCAATCATTACTCTTATTCCGAAAGAAGATTCAGACTTAATGCAGATAAAATCATAGACCCATATCCTTACTGAATGCTGACTATAAAATATATGCCTCAATAATAGCAGAGAGACTGAAAAGATTTTTGAATGAATGTATACATTCATATCAAAATGGCTTCCTACCTAAGAGACAGATTAAAAACAATTTGAGAATGATCTTAAATGAACTGGAATATTATGAAGCACATCCTGAAAAACAAATGACATTAATTTTCCTGGATACACAAAAAGCATTTGACAATGTAAACTGGCAATTTATGTTATTACAACTAAAATTTATGGACTTTGGGAGAGATTTATTAACATGATTAAGGCAACATATAACAAGCAAATGGATCAATATAATAGAGGGAATACATATTTGACTTTACATGTATTGACTGTTGCTAGAATTGTATTTGAGCAACAGTGGAAATGTGAAGAGATCCCAACATATGAAAATGTGATTAAAAAAATATTAGAAGGCTAATACTTATAATCAATGAAAAGAAGGAAACTGAATACTTTTTGACTTGGGACTCATTTTATCAATGGCTAGCTGAAAAAAAACCCAGGAGCTAGATACAGGGAAATAAATGGTTAAGATTAGTGATGTAAGAAAAGCCTGTTGAATTGGTTAAGTAAATTGTTCAATTGAAATTGGAATTTTTATATGCTATAAAAATAAAAACTTGGAACAAAAACCATCCCTTCTAGTTCAATACACTGATACTACATTAGTATAACATTAGTTCCCATCTCTTATGATACAAGCCCTCCCAAAAATTTTAAACTACTAAATCTATTTGCAGACTATTGACTATTTAATATTTATTTTTATTATTATTAAATAAATATTATTACAGACTAGTAAATAAAAGCATTAAAATAATAAAAATAGAAGGACAGACAGAATAATATATTGTGATTAGTGGTGGATTAACAGTGGGCAGTTAAAATTTGCCTAATTTTACACACAACATAGCAGAATTTGGCCATATTCAAAGTAACTACTTCATATTGCTCTGATAATAGTACTTGCATGTAAAAAAGATCAGCATTTCCCCAATATTTTATTAGATAAAATCTGTGAATCCTTATAGAAGCTCCAGTGCAGCATTACAGCATAAATAGACAGTGTCTTGACACATTGATGGTATTGACCAATTGGTAAATGGCATAGGTTTTCCAATTCTAAACTGAAAAAATAATATTTTTAAGGAAATCTGCTTCATTGATTGTGGTCTATTTACTTCCAAATTTTCTATTCAGTCATGTAGAAAGGGAAAAATTATGTACAGCAGGAGTGTCAAACTCAAGACCCGCAGGCTGGATCTGGCTGTGGGGTGCTTAGATTGGGCCTGCTGTGCCAGTCTGGAAATAGCAAAGGACTGGCCTGCGGTGCCTCTGGCAGATTGCCCCCCACTCATTAATTGCTTTTGACCTCCGGAGTCTTCCACAAGGCATTCCAGGCCCAAAACAGGGCCTCTGGATCGCTCCAGGAGGTCGTCCTTGACTCAGAAGGTTATAAAAGGGAGGAAAAGTAAAACATTTTACCTTTCAGGCTTACAGGATCCTGCTACTATAGCCTATGTCAACAATTTATAGTTCTAGTCTTCCTATGGAGTCAGTTTCTTGATCTGGTCTCTCTTTCATAAGGTGATCAAGTAGATCAAGTAAGTATTAAAAAAACAAAATCACAGAAATGTATGCCTCCCTATTTTTATAAGTTTATAAAACCATGTCTGTGAAGGTGTGCCATACCCATGCCCACCCTTCTCACCAGCCCTCTAAGGTCAAACCCAATCCTGATTTGTTTTGATGGCACTGCATGAATAAAATATGCACAAAAGTGAAAGCAGAGAGTAACACAGGAGTAACAATTCTATCCATCGATTCATTATTGGATAGAAATATAGTACATTCCACCCCTTCAGTTTAAATAACTTAGTCAGAAAGAAACTAATGGTAGAAAATAACATGTGTCAGACAATTAGAATAAACTAATAGAAAAGATAATGATTTATTCCTTCTGAACAGTTCTCAACAAATTCTCACCATCAGTATCCTCCATTGCACCTCAGAGAGAATAGGTCTGTATTATATATTGTATACATTTAACACTATTAGGGAAGTGACTAAATAATTAATAGCTTGCCAGTCTGGAGAAAAAAGTACTGTCAGAAATTGAGCTTAGATATAGACAATTCTTTCTTTCTCCTCTCCCTTTTTTTCTGAACACTTAATTTATCTTTTTTTTTTAGCAAAGAAATCTTTAATCTGAAAGAAAAAGAAAATTTTAAAAAGTACAAACTAAAGATACAAACTAGGAAAGAAAATGAAAAAAATAATCCTACATTTTATATTTATCAATAATCATTGCTTATCAATGAATTCACTACTATAATATGAACAATACAAGGCATTGTTATAAAACAGGAGAAATATGTGCTGCAGCAATACGTGTTGTTGCAACCTTTGATTAATAGCAAACATTTCTTTTCTAAAACTAATTGAACACATATCTTCCTTTCTGGCAAACTTGTTGGGTGGGTGATTTTGATCAGAAATTCTGTGGAAAAAAATTAACCAACTCATGACTACAAATCTGAATGGGAACTCACAATTCTGATTTGAAAGAAAACATATGCAAAATGCAAATGAGTATTTGCTATTTTGGGATAAATAGGGGAGAAAAAATTGAAATAGACAATTGAGAAGTTTTGTTTCTCTATTTTTAAAAACTCAGAGTTTCTGGTTTAAACTTTGTATCTTGCACACAAATTTATGAAAGCAGATTATATGGAAGTCACCAATTTGTTATTCTGGAGTGTTTGAGACTGTAAAAGTAGCAAATGCAGAATCTACGTACTCCCAGCTCATACTATAATTTCCTTGTTTAACATAGGACGTCTTGCAAGGCCCATTAAAAGGGAGGGGGGGTGGGGGTGGGAAGGGAATAATTTTGCCTCAATATAAGTCATGGCTACAGTGACTAAAAGATTCTCAAAATCTGAAGATCTATGGAATAAGTAAATAGTTCATTTAAAAATATACAAGACAAAACTGAAACAGGATAAAATATATTTAGGAACAAACTATCCAAACGTTCATTTCCACATTTATCTTGGATTTTCATTTATCTTGCCCTATTGTAGTATCAACCATCAACATCTATGTTCATAAGATATTTATGATGCTTAAAAATAATTTTTAAACAAAATATGATTTTTGAGCCTCTTTGCATATCAAACAATAATCCAACCGCAAATAATAAGCTACAACATGATTGTCTAGTATATAACTCACTATGTGATAAAAAAAACTGCTGCTAATGGTCTGTCAGGCCTTGTGACTCATTAGGAAACTGAAGGTCAGATCAGAGGCCTTGTTTCCAATATACTTTTCTTATCTTCCACGCCCAATCACAAAATCTCTGAGAACACAGTGCAAATTCTTCAAGCACATAAAAAACACCTCTGCCTCAACTCTTAAAGCAGCTGCATCTTCTTCCAGATTTGTATGATTGCTTTATAAGCACACTCCTGTACGTGCCTCATTATTATTCCTGGAAAAATATCAAGTTAAAATAGTTGTGCAAACATATACATGGAGTAATTGACAAAATTGGTGCACTGGCTCGAAAAAAAGGTAGAATGCTTTAAAAATTTAAAGCTATGTTTTTTGTATGAGACTCAACATACTACAAACAATTTGCCCAAATTTAGTCCTTAACTTTAATCTGTTTGGGAGTTACGTCTAAAGCCTAAATGAGTGGAAAGGTTTCAGATGATCCAGCACAAAACATTAGATAGTAGGAATATTGGTGTAGGAGTACCACATACAACTTCCTTATACAGTAATGTGTTTTTGAATCCTAATCAAGCCTGAAAAGGATTTAAGGTGTTTCAGAATATTAGAAATGGGCCCCTACTGATTTGTAAGCTGCATTTCCAGACAAATAGAGCAGATAGGGGAGGAGAGAGATGGCTAATTTACCAGATGCAGCATGTCACATTGTATTCTTGTGGCATCCTATTAGGGAGGGTAGGTCATCGGATGTGGGAGATAGAAAGCAAGATATTTTATGTTCATTTGCAACTATGTGCTCAAATGCTTAGAAGTTTGACTTTTCTACCCAGTAACTGGGAGAAGAAGAAGGCACCTATGGTCTCTCAGATTTACAAGTATTTTCGCTAATTTAAAATAGAAGATCTAATCTTCTTTGGTAAGAAGCAGCTTTTCCTCCTCAAAGCATACTTTATGAAATAGCCACACAAGACTAATGGATGGAAACTGATTGAGGAGAGATTCAACCTAGAAATAAGGAGAAATTTTCTGACAGTGAGAACAAAAACCAATGGAACAGCTTGTCCTTGGAAGTTGTGGAATCGTCACACTAGAAGCTTTCAAGAAGAGACTGGACTGCCATTTATCAGAAATGGTTACTTTCAACTCTGTTAATCTGTAAACTAACTAGTGAAATAAAAGCCGTCCAATCGAGATATGTAGTGATGGTTACTGGCATGTGGGAACAATGCTTCTCAGGAACAAAGCAGCTACAGTATTACTATAAGATTTGCTCTTCCATGCTTGTTTGGGTCTTTTCACAAAATGATGACTTAGGAAAAGCAGTAAAATGGAGGATTTGTAAAATATGCATTACTAATTGGAATAACTTTAAGGCGTGTACATTTCAACTGCCAGAATTCCCTAGCCACATTTTAAAGTTGTCAAGTTTGAAAAACACTGACATAAATTATAATATATATTACACTCCTACACAAACATTTTAGATGTATACGTTTGTATCTATCAAGAAGTATATTTTTGACTTCTGTTTTAAACACAAGCACTACTGAAAAAAGCCCAATAAGGATGCCAACTTTGAACATTCTTAAAAGCTACACAAGTCCATATTTATTTTATTTGTTTAATTATTAATTTTATCCCAATTTTATAACTCAAGGTGGCAAACATACATAATATTCTTTCCTCTTCCTATTTTCTCCATAACTATTCTATGAGGTGTGTTGGGCCGAGAAAGAGTGACTGGCCCAACATCACTGACTGACTTACACTCCTAAAACAGGACTAGTGACGTGGCCCCATTGAAGTCTGATTTGGAGGAAGAGGAGGAATTGGAACTGGGATTGCCAGATGGAGATGGCACATCTCCCTTGACATGTGTGGAGAGGCCAGGGTCTGAGGACGATGCTGTCTCAGCCACTTAGGCATTGGGGAAGTGGTCGACCAGATGGAGAGCTGCTTGCCTTCACAGACGCAGGGGACGATTGGCTTTGACAGACAGTGGTGCTGATAGGCAGCAGATCCCCTGTGATGAGGAATACCTCCCCCTTGCCTTTCTGCCTTTGCTTTGCTTTCAGAACTGCTTTTTGCCTTGTATCTTGTCTTTGCCTCAAGGACTCCCATTTGTCTTACGCTTGGGCTTTGTCTTGTGGACTTTCTTGATAATATATGGGCTATTCTTTGGGGGACTGAGAGTGGCTGAGAGTAGCATGAGGTGGAGTCTTATTGGTTGTTGGAGACTATTGGTTGAACAGTTATTGACAAGCAATAAAAGGACTTTCTAGAGGCCTGCCGTACCTTGACCAACTGGGTCACAACAACTGTTGGATCGGAGATCATAAAGAAATTCCTGGAAATTGGAAAAAACATTCCACTTTTTTACAAAAACCTCAAGGTAGCAAGCATACCTAATTCTCTTGTCCCTTATTTTCTCCACAACTACAACAACCTGTTAAGTGGATTGAATTGAAAGACAGCAAGTGCCCAATGTTACCCAGCTGGCTTTAATGGCTAAGGGAGGCCTAGAACTCCCAGTTTCTTGGTTTCTAAGTCAGCACCTTACCACTTCACCAAACTGGCTCAACAACTAAGCCTGACAGAAATGATACTTTTCTTTTGTTTTCTGTAACTGCAATTGTAAGCATTATTTTCAAATATTTTTTTCCTCGTAAGAAATATGAAGCTTGCTAGGATACAGGAGTACTTCAGCTATGCTTTTTTTCCTGTTAAGAATTTCATAGCAACCAATCATTCAATTCATACAATATTGCTTTTATTTATAATTTTATGACCTTTAAAATGCCTTAGATCAGGAGGTAGAAATTGGACACATGTCCTCCCCTGCTGACCTCAGTACAAATACTGCAGTCCCTACTGCTGCCAATTCAGAAAAGAAATGGGGAGCTATTAGACTACAATTGAGATGACAAGACAGCAACAGTTTTCCATTTCTCTGTGCTGCCAGATCTGGTAGTCCTAGAAATGAGAAATGCCATGAATGAAATAGGGAAGGATATTTTCGTCAGTTCCTGAATGTGTCAAAATTTTCTTTCCAATGGAAAGACGTTTAAAAAAAAAACCTAAAGAAGACTTATCTTTATTGTAATGTTTAACCAGCATGAAAGAAATATTCTACAATGAGCATATTCATTGTTAATTGAATCATGATTTACTGTTAATTTACTTTCTGAGTTTGCATTAGATACTCTAAACTAATCATATAGGCTGGATTGTATATGGGCTGGATTGTAGACTAAATATGGTTGGCCAGAATGTTGTACAAGTACAGCCTCTTGCATTTTTCTACCTTGTTTTCTCTTTGGATTTCTTAGCATCCTAATGAAGGATAATAAAATTGCCCTGTAAGACTGCTTGAGATGGATAGAAGTCTAACATGAATATATATGACAACTCTGTTAATTGTAAATCAACTCTTGGGCTGTAATCTACAAAAGTTTATGTCATAACACAATTCTCATCCCTCAATGTTCAACAGACTATAATAAACTAATGTATCATTCTTCATCTGGAATACTTTAAAAATATAAATTTCACTTCTCAGCATGACGCTTGCTAAGAATCATTGGACTTTCCAGCTTTTAACATTCAATTCTATAATTAGTCATAAACTAGCATTATTAATGATAATGATTTTAACTATAATCTTTAATAAAATCACTATAAACTATTATCACTAAATAATCAAGCATATCAAACAGATGTATGTATGTGTATGTATATGTACATACACATACACACAAACGCAATTGCAAAAGGAGTAAAAGATTGACAAACTTACAAATGCTGAATAAATAAGAGCTTCCCAGGTACAATCAACCTAAATAACAGAATAGGAAAAAACTTATCAAAGCTTACAAAACTTTACTTATCAAAGCTTATAGGTTCTGGCACTAAATCCAGTGATCTGGTTAAGTAATGACTGAGCTCTATCAGCTTACAGCAGAGTCAATGAAGAGAAATTTGATGTTTTGAGTCTACTTACAAGGAGTGTCATAATAATTTCACTCTGCATATCCTGCTAAACTGGCAATAAAAAAATGTACTGTAAAAGTGACCTAGAGTCGAAATCAGCATATGTGGTTGGGGTAGACTGTAGGGATGATACTGAAATATGATTTTATCATATTTTACTTATCCATATATTAATTTTTTTTCCAATTTCATTTTAAATCATATTTTATTCCAACTTAATTTAAAATTGTACTTTGTCCAATTCCATTTTAAATTTTTATCAGATTTTAGTCATAATTTGTGTCTGGAACTCTGATATGGCCCAAGGGTTAATCAATATAGTAAAGTGACTCTTAGAACCACACAAATGTTTATTATTAAAACTTCCTTGCAGCACAGTTGTAACTGAACTATTTCTGTTGAAATTGTTAAATGGTAAGAGGTGTTTTCGAAGGTAATTTTTTTCATCAGCAAATTTGCAATAGGCACCATACAGGTAGTATGGTAGACTTACAATTCTGTTGCTAACCTACAATTGTTAGGTGAGTTTTGCCCCATTTTATAAGCTTTCTTGCCACAGCTGTTAAGTGAATCACTACAGTTGTTAAGTTAGTAACCTGGCTGTTGTGTGAATCTGGCTTCCCCATTGACTTTGGTTGTTAGAAGTTATAAAATGTGATTGTATGATCCCAGGACACTGCAACCATCACAAATATAAACCAGTTACCAAGCATCTGAATTTTGATCATGTGATGAGGATGCTGTAATGGTTGTAAGTACGAAAAATAGTCATATATTGCTTTTTTCAGTGCCATTGTAATTTTGATCAGACAGAAACACACTAAACAAATGGTTGTAAGTAGAGGATACTTATATACATAAACTTGATACTTTTCTGAAGGATCTACTTCAGCAATGACCTCACCAATTTAATGAACAGAGAGAAAGACTGTTCTCACAGCAAAAGTCTACCCAAAGAGAGCTTTATTCATAGAAATGAACAATTATTCACTGGAGTGGTAACACTGAATAACAGTAGTTTACTTCTCTGTAAATAGCAAGGAAAGACATATTTACTGTATTTTTGCCTAATTTGAATATATCAAGGGCTTTGTGTAAATTATACCAGTGTGGAAAATATGCAGGTTGGCAGCAGCCTAGAACAAGGATTTTTAAAATGAGCCAGGAGATTATTGTAAAAACTGAATTTGGAGAGTTAAACAAAGTGGAGAACAAGAATCACACTATCTTCATATCTTCATATTTACAAGTGAATATATTATATCAGGGGTCCCCAACCACCGGTCCCCGGACCGGTACCAGTCTCGGATCATTTTGTACCGGTCTGCAAAGAATGAATAATCGTGATTAAAATATATATAAAAATATGTTTTTAGTAAAGAAATAGTAAAGAAGCCCTTTACTATTGGGGAAGAATTGATTTTGCCAGTCCTTGAAAAAGTGTTTCTGCGTTAAACTGGTCCCTGGTACAAAAAAGGTTGGGGACCACTGTATTATATGACTGCCAGGACTGGCAGAGACGACACAATTAAAATAGGGGTTGAAATATTTTGAGATATGCAGACACTGGCACAGAAGAGTTAAAAGATATCATGAAAAAAGATGGAACATTTAAGTTAATATTATGAAACCAATAAAAACCTACTTACTTAGTGAACTTGAAGTTGATGTTGAAAAGCTCAAGATGTTAATTTCTTTTGAGCTCAAAAAAGATAAACCTGGACACATGCAAGAGAAATAAAATAGAAAATTAATCCTAGTGAGGAACATAACCATAAACATAGACAAGACTGTGAGGAACAAAAATGAAGACAATGCTTATTTATTAGTTTTCTTTTCAGTAGTAATATAGTTATGAAAGCTGAAGAATGAAAGAGAGAAAAGTCAAATTCTTTTGAATTCCAACAAAAAACAACTAATTTCACAGACCTTGTCAATGATTCAAGTGGATGATAGATTATAAAACTGATTACACAAAGCAAATTTGGACTAAATAGAAAGCAGGGAAGACAATGTTTGTCAAGGACCAGATTTCTGGGACGTTTCTAAAAAAGCTGCCGGTTGTCATCGGGACAAATCAAGGCAACGAATATTTGTCTCTCCTGTCACCAAGAGTAAAAGCCAACTGCCTGGCACCACGCTAAGTAAACTAACAGGGCACTATCCCGATTGTGATCTTTTTTCCCCATTAAAATTCCCCTGTATCTCGGGACAGAGGGAAAAACAATCTTGATCCCAGCAACGTTTCTTTCCCACCGCCTACCTTTTAACCTTCTTTCCCACACCTTCCTCTCCAAATCTTTCCCCGCTTGCGTTCCTTTAACGACACTTCGCCTTGTTTCCCCAAAGAATCTCCCTACCGANCGCGACCCCGAAAAAAACTCGACGGGGAAACCCGGAAGCGAGCTAAACCAGCAGCTGCGTTTGGCGCAAGCGCGCCTCTTTCGTCATCGTGCCACTTAGAGCTTCAAAAGTGGGAAGCCGTTAGAGAAGTATAGGCGTCGCATTGGGTAGCTGCTTCTCTCTCACTCTGAGAATGACAACGGCAGCTTCAAGTGGAGAGAGTCAACGAAACTGAGTAGTAATAATAAGTAGTAGTAATAATAATAAGTAGTAGTAATAATAATAAGTAGTAGTAATAATAAGTAATAGTAGTAATTTTGCACCTTCGGTATCGAAGCAGCGTGACTGCCTCCTGGTATCTATTGTTAAAGAATGGGGGGGAAATGCCTTTGTGATCCCGCCCCATCGGCGCTTTTCGCAGAGCTATGCGTGTACCGTACTAAAATGAGACTTGCATTGAAGAGCCTGCATTTTTTTTTAAAAAAAAATGCAAATTATAGTAGGAAATTAACCCATTCCTTGCTACCGTAAAATCTATGTAGAGTATCTCCCTTTGATGATATTAAGGCGGCGCGATTATACTAGGGTCCCCCATCAAAGTTATGCTTCTGTCCTAGATTAATTATCTGTAATATTTTACAGAGAAAAAGCTAGTTCTTCGTTGGATACTTAAAAATGATTTCTGATGGACTGAATGCGCAAATCAAAAGGAATCAGCATCCCAATCTAACCAGAAAAACATCACTTTACTTCAGAGGTGTCAAATTCGATTTGAGGGAACCAACAAACTTGTGGTTGATCTGGGAGGGCATGGCTGGGGGGAAGGTTATGGCAAGGGTAAGGATGGCCAACTCTACATTGCTCATGCCCGGGGGTGCCTATAGTGGCCCTGGTGGGGCTGGGGAAATCTACTGTCTCCAGCAGAGGAAGGCAAGACCAGGGTGAACGCCAAACCCTTGTCCACCAGAGGAGCTTTGCTATCCCACTCATGCCATGCAGAGGACCCCACCCCCTCCAGATGGCGGCACATGCCTGGAGCCCTGCGCAGTGGAAGGCAAGTGCTCAGCCCTGCCCAGCAGGGGTGGGATTCAATTGTTTTAACAACAGGTTCTGTTGGCTTGGCTTAATTTGTGAGTGTGGCTTGGTGGTCATGTGACCAGGCAGGTGTGGCTTGCTGGCTGGGCGGGTGGTGGTCAGGTGACCGGGTGAATGTACTTTGTCTTGTGACTGGGTAGGCATGGCTTGGTGGTCATGTGATTGGGTGGGCGTGGCCAGGTGGCAATGTGACTGGCAAACCAAATACCAGTGGTCCTCATTTAATGGCCCGTTTCTAAGTAAAGCCCCTGTCCCACTGCACCAACGGATGCAAAGAGGATGTAAAACATTAAAAAAAGCTTGCCATCCGTTGGACAACATGCGATGCATCCTCATTTGTACTCACTGCATACTGTGTTTCATACGCTCATCCCTCCAGCATCCTCACCTGAAATTCATCCACGCAAGAAGTTTTGAGCTGCACAAAACTTTTTGAGCGGATGAATTTCTGCGCGTACGGTGTACATCCGCGACATAACACGGGCAACAAACATTCTATGTCCATTTATCATCCATGAAACGTCCGCTGTATCCTCTCGGCATCCTCTAGACATCCTTGCAACTCACATCATGTGAGCTGAAAACGGAAAGGGGGAGGAAAACGAAAGGTACAACGGAACATCCACACAGCATTAGTAGCACGGAAATAAAAGGATATAAGCAGTATGCCATCTCGTATATAAAGGATTAAACGGACAAAACGTTCGTATATGGGATGTATCTCGATATTTAGGATATCTGAGTATGCCTAGAGTATGTGGAAGGACAACCTAGCAGAAAACTGATATTTCCTATAAAAAAGGGAGGAAATCACCTGGATCTCACTATCAGTCCAGCATGGTGTGTACAGACCTCTTCACCCTTGGTCTTGCTTCCACATCATCCATTGTTCTCACCATGGATCAGGACACAATCCGTATGTGTAGCTGCAATCATTCATCACCAGAACCAAACCCTGTTTAGACTGTTTCACCTTTTATACACAAGGAGAAGAAGGAGACGTCCAAGTGCTGTGTGGGCCCGGGATGGATCGTGAGAAGAATGGAGTTTGGACTGTATGACCAGCTGATGGTGAAGCTGAGGAATGAAGACCCCGTGCATTCCATCACTTCATGAGGATGCACCAGCCATGTTTGTCGAAATTGTAGAGCGTCTGAGACCCAGTTGACCAAGCCGAGCACCAACTTCCGTCCAGCCTGGACCCTGGATGAAGGTGCACTGACTCTGCACCACCTGGCCTCTGGAACCACATACAAAAACATGCAGTATGCGTGGAGGGTGCACACAATACATCAGCAAAGTGGTCAGAGAAGTGGTACAGGCCATCATCGAAGAATATGTGAATACAAAAGGTCCATTGTGTGCAGCTGGGAGGGTGGGACCACTATGCTTGCACTGGAGGTTTATCTATCCCACAACTATCCTTATCTATCCACAACTATCCTTACCTATCCCACAAGCATGCAAAGGTTTAACCATTTTTTCAAAGTTTTCACCAACGCTTTATTTAAGTAAAAAAAATGAACCAAGTGTGTTAAGCAAAGATAATCTTTATTAATAACTGTCTTAAGTAAACTGTATGACTTATTAAAAAAGCAAAATGAACCAAGTAAAGTGTCTTAAGCAAAATTAAAGTGAACAAGTAACAGCTCAGTCTCTGGCACTATTCTCAGTCACTCTGAGTCATTCCATGGTCTCAGCTGTTAAGTGGCAGGACTGTGGAGGTGGCTGTGGCTTGAGTGCTGGTCTGAGGCGCCAATTGGGGTGCTTGCCCCGAGAGTACAATAGGGGATGATTGCGTTCAGGAAGCTCTCAGAGAGCTGACTCAGTCCGTGAGGTTGAGAGGCCCTTCATCAAGTACCTGGGATATCAAGCACAAGACTGATGACAGATTGTCCGTGACGGCTGCTGTGGGGTGGAGGAAGGAGGATGTAGTGGGGCTGTCTGGTCCCTGCAGCTGGTGAGGTGTGGCATCTGTGGCGTGCGATGAACTTGGTCCTGGACTGGGGAAGGTCTGTTTTTGCTGTGGGAAGTCCTGGTAGTCGTACCCTTGGTAGGTGAAGGGCTATTGAAAGCGTGGAAGGCTGCTGAACATCGCCTGGGGTGGAGAGCAATACCTGGATAGGTCGGAGCAGGTTCAGCCTGGGCCTTGGGGTGTTGTGGCAGAAGTGCTGTGATCTTTTCCTTCATCACCATGGTACTCGGGCCTCGGACATATCCCTCAAGGTGTTGCTCACGTAAGTGATGAAAGTGTGGTGGGTGGAGGATCCTCTGTCCAAGTGGACCAGCTGAGAGAGCAGTTCTGTGCTGGTCCTCATTGTGTCCCTGATCTCCACAGGACAATGTGGCTCTGGCCTCCAGTCTGCCCTCTCTGCACTGTATCATGTGGTGCTGGGGGTGGGGGTGCGTTTGGTCTCTAAGTGCTGCCGCTTCTTCCTCCATTTGTGACAGGGGATCCTCCAAGTCCTCCGGCAATGGGGAAGTGCAAGCTGTAGGGAGTTCTGCCGATAGAGAAGGCCTCTTGAAGACATACCTGCCTGGACATGTAGTCTGGCTCCTGGCTTGAAGAGGACTAGGCTTATGAGTGGCTGTTGAGGGAGAGGGGATGTCAGAGGGGCTGCATCCTCGGTTGGCGGATCTCACTCCGCGAACGCGAACTTGCATGATGTTAAACTCTCCAGTCAGGAGCATATGAGATGACAACAGCGGCCTGCCCAGACTTTCTGAGGTGTAGCTTGCCCAATACCAGGTGTGCATGTACTTCCAGCCATCCCACGGAGTTCACATCTGCAGTGGTAGCTCAGGCTCTCTGCCTTGTCTCTCAAGCTGCCTGCTTCTTTTTGGGTGTCCGATACAGTCCTGTGGGCCCTTTCTCTCACAGGTTACTGCGTTCTCCCTTCAGCCATTCCAGCACCTCCCCTCTCAGGGTGGTCCTCGAAAAGGTGTACAGTTTCCTCTCTCCCTTCTCCTTCCCTACCTCTTCCTCCTCTGGGCGGGGCCTTCAAGAACAGGGCCTTCAAGGGCTGGAGCAAGCAGGGCCTATCGGCGGGCTGAGCAAGCCCAGGGCTTTGAGGGGCCTTGGGGGCTGGTCCACCACAAGCAGAAGCAGTAGCAGCAGCAACCAGCACCAGCAGCAGCAGGAGAAAGCACCAAGTAAGCAGACACATCATTCATCACAGCAGCTTCGAGTCGAGTGCCAGGGGGTGGGATGGTGGTTCTGCTTCTGCCAGGGCGGCACAGTAGGCAACCGGCTTTCTCTCTCTTCCCCTGACTGGACGAACCCTGTGTTCTTGAAGATGATGGGCAAGCACATCTTTCCTCTGAATGCTGACTGCTGCTGAGCTGCATCCTTTTATATCTGCGGAGCTGATGCCATTCACCTCTCCACATGCGCAGTGAACACTTTGCATCTGCTATGCATCCGCTTGGCTTCTATAGGCATCCGTGATGTATCTGCCGTCATCCGCTATGCATCCGCCCCTTCAGCTATGTGTCCGCTTCGCTATCTCCCCAGAACCCTGCGGATGTGTCATCCACTTCCATCTGCTGTCATCCCTAGGCTCTCCTACGAACATCCATTTAACACCCCCCGTACATCCCCTCACCAGTCCGTTCTTTTCCATTCTGTTTATGCAAATTTGCGCCACTTTCTGGAGCGGATGACAACGGATGGAGCCACCCCCAGAAATTTTGCTCGTCCGCTGTGTCCTTTTATATAACGTTTTGCATCCGTCGGCCAGTGGGACAGGCCTTAAGTATTCTAATTTATTCCTCCCCAGAGCTACTTGTTTTGAGTTTTGACAGCTATGCGCTCTCTCCTCTTTCCTCTCCTCCTCTTCTCTCTTTCTTTCTCTCTCTTTCTTCCTCACTCACTCTCAATGCTAAAGGGGTGTGTACTATGGGGGGATTGAGTGGTCATACTGGACGTTTTGAGGAAATGAATACTTGAATTGTTACATGAAGGACACCCGGGTATTGTAAAAATGAAATCCCTGGCAAGAAGTTATGTATGGTGGATACCAGCAAAAGTGACCCAGATAATCGGACCCCTTTCATACAGAGTAGACACCGAGGATGGGAGGATCTGGAGGAGACACATAGACCAGGTCAGAG
Source organism: Laticauda laticaudata (assembly GCA_004320025.1). Taxonomy (NCBI): domain Eukaryota; kingdom Metazoa; phylum Chordata; class Lepidosauria; order Squamata; family Elapidae; genus Laticauda; species Laticauda laticaudata. The sequence goes on along the minus strand of BHFT01003152.1, from coordinate 48,504 downwards.
CTAGAGCCATGAAAGGAAACCTAAACAGACCCACAGAAGAGGGGGGAGACCCCTCAAGCAAATAAAACAAACACAGGAAGAGGGGGGAGACCCCTCAAGCAAACAAAACACAACTAGAGAAGAGGGGGGGAACCCTCAAATGGACAAAACACAAGTAGAAAGGGAGGGGAGACCCTCCACAAACAAGAGAAATAACAGAACAAACCCTGACAACTATGCAACAACCACTACTAACACTAGCCCCAGTCTGGAAATGCAAACATGTACCTGAGGCCAGGGAAGAAGGCAGGTCGAGGAGACCGGAACAGGTCCAGAAGGATAGTAGGAAAGAAGTCCCTGGTGGGAGCGGCTGGGCCAACTCAACCACCAGGAAATTTCTGGCAGGAGCAGCATGGCCGACTCAACTTTCCAGGAGCTTCCAAGAAGACGGATGGCAGGAACAACAGATCTGTCCAAACAATCCAGAGGCCAACCCGTGGCTGAGTTGCACAGGTCCAATTGAACCTATAAAAGCCCCGCCTACCTATGTGATTACGTACAGTAGGCGAGGCTCAGATTGGTTGGACCAGACCAGGTGGGGAGAGGTGTTATGTATTAGCATACTTACCTGCAACTGGTCAGTCCGTGGCAGGAATTTTGAAGAGCTGTCACTAGCCACAGCTGCGAGCAGCCCAATTATAACAAGGGCTGCCGCGGTTTTTTGGGGCTCAGTCCTATACAGAAATAAACAGATTGGAATCATGCTGGTGTCCTGAGTCTCATTTCCATTGACTTAACAGGTATCTTGTCATTTTTCCAATCCTGAGCAAATACATTTCTAGCTGCTATTAATATATGTATAATTATGTTTTTTCTTTACTGTAACCTTCAGGTACCATTCCTAATAAAAATATTTCAGATTTCAAATCTATATGTTTTTTTAGTGTTTTTTTCCAACCATTTGTCCAATATCTTTTAGCTTCTATGCAAGATCACCACATATGGTAATATGTTCCTGGTGTTTGGTGACACTTCCAGCATTTGGTTGATTTATCTTTAAACATATTTGCTGGTGCTAAGGACCATCTATAAAACAACTTGTACAAGTTTTCCTTATGTGCTGTCGATATTGTTAATTTATAATTTCTGTCCCATAGCTTCTGCCATTTATCTAGTTCTATAGCATATGCAATTTTTTTTGCCCATACTATCATTGTTTCCTTAACTGGTTCCTCTTCCAACTTCACACCTAATAAATAATAGTATAGTCTTTTAATCAACTTATCTTCTATTCCTGTTAGTATTTTATCCAATTCTGTCAACTCTTTGTTAATCCCTCCATCTTTAATATCTTTTTCATACCTTGATTGTATTTGCGTGTATGAATACCAATGTATGCCCTATCCTTGTTTATTCAATTTCTTAGGAAACTTTTGGGAAAGGGAAACTTTCTCGATGCCTCCTTTCTGTGTTCAAATGTCAGTTTTACTAATTGTTTGTGGCCACTTAAAACAGTGGTCCCCAACCTTTTTTGTACCAGGGACCAGTTTCACGATTATTCATTCTTCCACGGANGACCAGTTTCACGATTATTCATTCTTCCACGGACAGGTACCTGAGTAACGTGAGACTCTACCGCCATTGGGACGTCTCTTCGTTCGAAGCCGCCCCCCCTTCGACGAAACTAAGGTGCAAGGATTCCTTCAGCACCCAAATGCCGCTTTCCAACTGAAAACCCCGAAGCACTTTCCAACTGAAAACCCGGAAGCAACCAAAAACCCGGAAGCGCTGTCTAAACAAGATAGTGGCGCTCAAGCTTTGCGGCCCGGTACAAAATGACCCATGGACCAGTATCTGTCTGGAAACCGGTGGTTGGAGACCCCTGACTTAAAAGACTGAGAGTAAACCAGGCTCAGTTTATCCAGTGTTTGCATTTAGTGGGGGCATCCTCAGATAACAGGAGAGCTGTGGTTGTACTTTAATAGTTGATCAGAGCTCCTGTTTTTCTGTGCTTTCTCCTTTGAACTGGGACATCTCCAAATTGCCTCTCCCTTCCTCCCTCCTTCTTCCCTCCCTTCTTTCTGTCCTTTCCTCCCCTCCTTCCTTCTCTGCTTTCTTTTCTTTTTTAAAGCTGCCAGTGCCTCTGGACAGAGACTTCCCATTTTGACCCCGCCTCCGGTCATTGCCTCTGCACCTGATGGGCATTTGTGTGGCTCTTAACTCTCCCAGCCATGTGCACATGTTTGTATGTGTTCATGCACATGTGGGGTTCTCCCACCTTGCAACCCCGCATTGTGACATTGGGGAGGAAAAAATGGGAGAAGAAAAGTTGGGATGAGAGCTTTTTTTTTTAATTTTTTGTTGGTTTTTAAAACAGAAACAAACAAAACATAAAAACATCAAGCCATCTTCCATATATATGCATACAGTGCCGGTTGGTTTACAAATTGTTTTGTGCTTCCATTTCGTAGTCTTCAATTACAATTACATTGTATATAAACATTGTATATAATATTTTCAATCAAATATTAAATAGATTAATATCATTATTAATCATTTGACTATACTTTTATTCATTAATGCTTTACTCAATAATCATATTTTACCTAATTTGTTTCATGACAGTTGATATTATCATGCCAAATCTATTCTAGAATCATTTTGTAGATATAATACAAGGAAACATCTTTATATATTTAGTATTTTCTAAAAGTCTACATATTTCATTATTATATTTTATTGTCTAACCATTGATAGAATAGATTCCAAATTTTATAAAATTGTTTATTATCTTGTTCTCTAATTTCAAATGTCAGTCTACTCATTTCAGCACATTCTAATATTTTCTTAATGATTTCCTCCTATGGTGGTGTTTTCTCATTTTTCCAATTTTTAGCAAATACAATCCTAGCCGCTGTTAATACATTTACAATCAGGTATTTCCAGTCTTTACTATATATTTCAGGTAAAATTCCTGAATAATTTTAAAATAAAAATATCTCTGGTTTCAAATCTATATGCTTTTTTTGTCATTTTTTCCAACCACGTGTGGATTTTAGTCCAGTATTTTTTAGCATCTGCACAAGTCCACACATATAGTAATTAGCCAGTGTCTGATACTTTCCAACATTTTTCGGTTTATTCTTGAACATTTCTGCTATTCTTGTGGGGAAATTGCCACCTGTAAAACATCTTATACAAATTTTCTTTATATGCTGTTGACATTGTCATTTTATAATTTTGAGACCACAATTTTTGCCATTTCTCTTGATCAATCCCATGTCCAAAATTCTTCCCCAAGCAATCATAATTTCTTTAACTTGTTATTCTTCTCTAGTTTAATTTCTAATAAATATCCATACAATTTTTAATCACTTTCATCAATACTTGTCAAATCTTATGTAAGTCAGTCAGTTTATCATAGAAACTTCTGTTTTAGAATCTTTATCATGTCTTGAATGTATTTGCGCATATGAAAACCAATTCATCTTTATACTTTGTTCCTCTAGTTTTTGTATAGATTTAAGTTCACCCTTTTCATTCAATATTTCACATAATATACTGTTTGTTCCTTTTTGTATATTATAGATAAGAAAATGCTTCAATAGTCGATAGCCAAACTGGAATTTTCAAATAACATTGTCTTTTAATCTTCTCCCATTTACCACAGAGACTCCCGTAGATAATGTCTTCTAAAGTGTATCTTCTTTTTTGTTTTCTCTAAAGAAAAAAGCCAGTTCTTTCTCCATTCACTGTGTGAAATCTTTTTCCTTTAAAATAGTATTATTTACGTCCATCTAGATCTTCTTCTTTGTCCTTTCATTTAATTGTTATTGGATTGTGATCTGCCCAAGTACTTGTTTCAATATTTATTCCTTGAATATTAGTTAACAGTTCTGTTGACATCCGTATCATATCTATTCTGGGCATGATAAATGTTTCTTTTGAGTAGAAGTGTATTGTTTAGTTTTAGCATTTTTTCTCTCCATGTATCTTTTCAAGTTTATTTTCTACATTTAAAAAAAAGATTTAGGGAGAGTCTTTCTGTTTTGCTTTATTGTTTTCTGTGCTATTAGTCCAGTTTATTGTTACAATTCCATTTAAAATCTCCATCATAAATATATTAACATAGTCCAGTGCAATTATTTTCATATGTAATTTTTTATAAATTCTTTGATTGTCATTTTGGGCATAGATTGCAATCAGGAGTGTTTTCGTATTATTGTCCATTATTTCCACCATTTGTATTCTTCCGTCGTCATCAGATAAATCAATTTCGCTAGGATAGTCTCTTTAATATTATAAAACCACTCCTCTTTTTTGCATTGTGTCAGGGAAATAATTATTTTCCCAATTTTGGCTGTATCAACAATTGTTCATATTGCTTTTAATATGCTACTTTGTTGGCAATATTATTCAAATTTTATTTCTCTAATTTATGGAAGGTTTTCCTTCTTTTAATGGTTGAATTAAGTCCTTTATATTAATTGTAATCAATTTTTTCTCTTCCATGGTTATATTTTATAGTTAGATTTGACACTCTCATGGATCTTGGTCACGTTGTTCTTTGGCTTCCTCCTTTCCACTACTGCACTTCTTTTTCAGTCGTCATTTGGCAGTCCTCTTGGAATCAATTAGTGAAATTTCTTTTTCTGCCTCTTCCTCTTTCCCTCTGAAAAATTCGGTGTAAAATGATTCAGCTTTTTCAATTGAGTCAATTCTATATCTCTGTTCTTGCATGTGAACTTTAAACCTTCTGGAATTAACCATCTATAATTTATCCTCTTTTTTAAGTAGCAATTTGGTCAAGAATCAGTGCTCTCTTCTCATCTCTCTCACTTTCTTGGGTACTTGTTCAAGACCACAATTCTCCTTGTCTTTGTATTTCAATGTTTTCTCTCGTGCCACTTTGCAATATTTGCGTTTTAATGGCTTTCTTTGTAAATCTGATGTGAACTTCTTTTGGTAAGCTATTTCTATTCGATATCTTGTGAGACTCGATGGACCTCATCTATTCCATCTATCATCTTTTCTTCAGTTATTTCCAAAAGTTTTCAGCCAATATTTTATTATTATCTCAGCTAGATTTTGTCTTTTTTCTTCTCTATGTTTGGAATCTAAGATAAAATTCTGATCTGTCCATCTCCCATTTCAGCATACCACTTTATCTTGTTCAACATAGTAAATCTTTTGTTATCAATGTCCCCAATCTTCTTGTCTCTTGGTTTATCTTCTTCCTCAATTTTTTGGAGTCTCTCATCATTACTTCATCATCATTTGTTGGATGTTCTCCACTTTTTATCTGGTTTTCCCTGTTCTTTGTTCGATGTTCTCTTTTTCTCTTTCAATATTCTCTGATTTTTTTTGAATATTTTGAATTCCTTGCATAATCATCTGCAGATCACTTTTTCTTGTTCTTTTCTTGCCTTAACATTGTCTGTATTGAACATTGTTCCTCCAGATGGTGAGAGAAGAAAAAATAGAAGTTGAGGTCAGGAGCTGTTAATTTCCTACTCATTTTGAGCAATTTCAAAATCTTCAGGTTTTCTTCTCGACCTTAATCAATTGATTGGTTAGATAACAGTAAAATTCCAAAATGAAGGAAAAGATATAGAACACCACAAAAAAGAAAAAGTTGTAAAATCCTAAAAAGGCGGAAAGTAAAGAATAAAAAGCTAAAAAAAGAAAGGAAAAATTATTCAGGTTCTTCCACACTCTTAATCCAATTAAGAGGTCTCAAATATAAAAGGATGCAAAAAAAAAAAAGGCCAGAAAGATAAACAAACAAACAAACAAAAAAACAATATGGGAAGGTAGATGGAAATACAAAATACCAGGAAGGGAGAGAGAAATAAAAGGCTACTCCTTAAAAAGAAAGGAAGGGAATCATTAATACTAAGCTTTTCCTTTAAAGTAAAAAGCAAGCATAGAAATTTAACTTCAAAGCAAAGAAAAAAAACAAAGAGAAGTTCCAGAGAGCCAAAAATCCAAAGAGCTATTACAAAAAGTAAACTGATGAGGAGGGGTAGCGCAGCTTAGAAAAAAGAAAAAGAGCACACTGCACTTTAATTATCCGCAGGCTCTTGTTATAACTCTCTGCTCCAGAGATTTATCACCTTTTCTTTTCCTATAAGCTTCAACACCAGACTCAGCTGTTGACAGAACCCAGAAGAGCATCTGTAATAATATTCTCCATGCTCTTCTCTATCTTATCAAATAGCAATGTCCTTGAAAAGAAATCTCAGTTCTTTCTCTGCTTTGTCTGGTCAAAAGAGAAATAGAATACCGTATATATCGCATATAAGCCGCTTTAAGAACGCTTTTTTTTCCCCCCCAAATTTGGGGGTCGGCTGATACGTGAATAAATCTGGCTGCCGACTTCGCGCCAATGAGAGCCAAGATCTCATGCTTCGCGGGCAGCGGCTTCGTGCAATGAGAGCAAGACTCTCATCGCCTTCGCTGGGCAGCGGCTTCGCGTGATGAGAGCCAAGACTCTCATCGGCGAAGCCGCTGCCGCGAAGGTGATGAGAGTCTTGGCTCTCATTGCGGAAGCCGCTGCCACGAAGGTGATGAGAGTCTTGGCTCTCATTGCACGAAGCCGCTGCCGCCGAAGGCGATGAGAGTCTTGGCTCTCATCACGCGAAGTCGGGCAGTCAGATTTATTCGCGTATCATCCGACCCCAAATTTGGGGAAAAAAAAAAAAGCGTTCACCATGTATTTGGGGGTCGCTTATATGCGAGTTTTTTAAAAAATCCTATTTTGGGCAGTTTTTAAAGGGCCGGCTTATATGCGAGATTGGCTTATATGCGAGTATATACGGTATTTCAAGTCTCTAGTTGGCAGTGTTACAAAATTTATTTTGCTTTCACTTTCCTCCTGCTTTTCCAAGCAAAATATAATAAAAATTAATTAAAAAAGAAAAAATATATTTAAAAAAACCTAAAGGGGTCTCTAGCCTAAAATATTATACATTCAAAAAGGAGAAAAAGAATAGATGAAAGAAGAGAAAACAACCAGTCCAGTTTCAAAATATAAGATCATGTATAGAAAATCTAGCAATGAGAAAAAAAAATAAAAATATTACTTTGACATTCCTGTTTAGAATCGCCACTTAAATCACTTCTGTCAAAACTTTTACAGATTATTTTTTCCTTAGGTGTCCTTTCAAATCTTAGAAAAAGAAAAAGTTCTCACCAAACCGGCAACTTTCTTTTCCGTTCTCTTTCATTTCGGAGCTGTCCCAACTCAGCAGCTTTAATGGTGTCTCTTTGCGGGACTTTGCAGTATCCCTGGGATCGACAGGATGAGCTCTTCACTTTCACCATCTCTTCAGGATGGTTTAGATCCGATTGGACCATCCAGGAGCAAAGATATCGGCACTGATCTGAGACCTCCAAGATCGCATGCCGTATCATCGCGACACCAGCTCCACCTTCTGAGATGACAACTTCTTGAAGCCTTCCACAGGGCTGGAGGTGGCGAGCATGTGTGTGGGGTCCAGCATCCCTGTGTGAAAGGGAAGCACTCAGAATGCAGTCCCCAAGGACACCGGTCCCCATGTCTGTTTATCAGCTGTGCTCATGCCCAGGGGGTGGAGCTGAGGAGGCTGCATGTATCTATGGCTGGCCTCACTCCAGCTTGGATGGATGCCACCAGGGTGTAGATCAGCCCCTGGTTAGCCTGGGCTGGGATGAGGCACTGTGGGCTGGTCCTTCGCTGTTTCCAGGGTGGCCCAATGATCTAACTATCTCATGGGCCAGATCCAGCCCATGGCTTGATTTTTGACACCCCTGCTCTACTTGTTAACTATCTACTTAGTCAAAATGCAGAATCTTCCTGTTAAACATGCATGACGCTATATTTACATGAGTTACATCATATGCAAAGCAGAGCCTGATGTCAGATTCCACTTCCTGATTGTAGCCACTGGTGGGAAGATTGAATTCTCATCAGTGGCTGAAGTGTTGGACAGCACCAGCTGTAAAAAGCCGGTGCTGCCTGCGTTTGTTTGCTTTTGTTTCCAGTTTGTAAATAAAGAGTTTCTTGCACTCCTGAGTCCTGCTCCTTCCTCATCTGCACTCTTTTAACACTGGCAACGAAGGTGGGATTTTGAGGAAGACAAAGGATCTCTAGGGGCAACCGTGGCCATTTTCCAGCTGAATCGTGAACTCGATCGTTCAGACCAACAGTGAACCAACATGGCTCACCGACCCCTATCAATCCCATTTGAGCTAGCCAAAGAGAAGTGGTTCTCGTACATGGGAAGATTCAACCTAAATCTGGAGGTGAATGGGATGCAGACAGCATCTGATGCAAAGAAGGTTTACATTTTAACCTATTGCGATTCAGAACTCTATGAACTAACTAACCGAAGCTCTCATTCCAGATGAGCTGGCAAATGTCTCCTGGGATGAACTGCAACAAGCATTGTCTCCTGGGATGAACTGTAACAAGCATAGGGGCATTTCAACCCTATCCCATCATATCTGGCAAACTGGAACGACTTCTACATCTGGAGCCAAAAGGAGGGGGAAAGCATAGGTGATTTTGTGGCTGTGCTCAGGAAACTATCAAAGAACTACAAGTTCTAAAACACTGAAGAAATATCCTAGATCGGCTAGTCTTTGGCCTAAAAGATTTAACCCTGCAGAAGAAACTGCAAGGGAGGATGTCCCATTCAAGGAGGCTCTGGAAGAAGTGAAGGCCACAGAAGCCTCCAACTGTTTGGCAGCCTGAGTCAAGGACAGCAGCAAGGTTCATGCCACCCATGCCGTGAAGGGGGCACTGCATAGTTCACACTACTCCGAAAACAGCGACAGTGAGAAGGAAGATGTCCATCAGGTAAAACCCAGCAAACCCAGAACCGCCAAGTGGACCAAGCCTTGTAGAAGCTACAGAGGGAACCATCTCCGGTCCATCTGCCATTTTAAGGAAATGATCTGCAGGCAAATGTGGGAATTCTGTCACCCACCCATAGTTGTACCTATGGACCATGGTGGAATGGTTCAGAGGATCAATATGATGCAGCTACTATTCTTTTTATATTCATGAAATAGAAACTCCATAAAATAAACCGTAAAAACAGTATATGACCCTATCCTCAAGTACTGAAGATATAAATTATATTGGGTAAAAATATATTTCATTGTAAAAGTAGTGTATGAGTCATTACATAAAATATATTAGAAATTATACATTATTATAAATTAAGTTAATTTCCAAGCTTATGTACCTAACTCAGTAAATTTCAGTTGAAGAGGTGTTTGTGTGTGTGTGTGTGTGTGAGTGTAATTTTTTTTGAAGCAGAATGAGATTCTTAATGCTTTTGTAGTACACTTTCCATTTACAACATCTATTTTCATGAAGTGGAGGATGGTACTTCTCGAGGCCTTTAGCTGCTTAGAGCCACCTATGAAAATTTTGAGTTAAATCTCCAGAGTGAAGATGCTTTACTTGTTGGCTACCTCTAGTGTTTCTATTTGTTAGGGCTGGTTCTGTTTCTGTTTGTTTTTGTCTACTGTGGGTTGGTCATCCCTGGAGTTGGTCAGTGTGCCTTCTCAAGATCTTACCATCTTCCACTAGGTAACATCAGGGATCTGTAATTTTGGCCAGTACCCACATAGCACCACACATATAGTTGAGGGCATATAATAGAGTGTCCACACTGAATGACCAGCATTTGCTGGTCGAATCCATGGATGCTTCAGCATTATAGTTTTAGATGTAGCCAGTCCAGTCGAAATCTTATTTTCCAGCCCATTAATAGCTCTGCCAGACTCCTATCTGTGGTGGCCCTAGGGTGATATGTTGAACGAGCAATAGCTTATCGGTTTAATCCTGCCAGTCCCTGGGCCTATTCAGGCCAGCGTTTCTTTGGTTTATCGCACCATTCTCTCAGGTTGATCATTACTGGACGGGTGTCCTGGGGCCGATAGAGCATGGCAGATTCCTTGTTCCACTCAGAAAATCTCAAATTGATTTGCCGTGAACTGGGGACCATTGTCTGACATTAGGATATCAGGAAGGCCATGTGTGGAAAAGAGTTTCTTTAAGACTTTAATGTCCACTTCAGCTGTCATTGTGGTCATGATAATTACTTCGAGCCACTTCAAATAATCATCTATCACTATGAGGAATGTTTGGCCTCATGGTTTCTTTTTCTATCTGGGGAAGGGGTCTTTCTTCATTGCTTTAGTACTATCTGGCACTGTCCTTTTGGGGTATACTTCCAAGGGGCAGGATGCAAGTTTGGCACTGATTTTTTTTGGTATCTTTAAGTGGTGCAAATGGATCTAAGGTTTGTTTTTACTGGGTGTGCTTTTTCTGGAGAGCTTAAACGACCTCTCTGTTAAAGGGTTTCACTTTATGAACAAGAGTTGGCTGTTTGATAGTTATCACTGCATTTTAATTATTTTAATTCCTCAAGGTGCTCTGGCACCCTGCCTGATTTGTAACTCCAGCTTGCAGGTATTTTTAATCGAATGATTGGTATTTAGGGTAGCTCTTTGCAAGCAAAGAAGCTTTTTGTGTTTTTGTACAGGTAATCCTTGACTTACAGCAGTTCATTTAGTGACCATTCAAAGTTACAATGGCACTGAAAAAAGTGACTTATGACCATTTTTNCCTTGACTTACAGCAGTTCATTTAGTGACCATTCAAAGTTACAATGGCACTGAAAAAAGTGACTTATGACCATTTTTAACACTTATGATCTTTGCAGCATCCCCACTATCATGAGAGGCCAGGTGAAGAGATGTGCTCCATGACATGAGTGATGTCGAGTTGGCTATGTTCACCCAGTCACATGACCACCAACCACACCCACTAACTAAGCCACGCTCACAGAACTGATTGTTATTTTTCCACCTTCATTTATTTTTCACATCATAGTCTGCTTATTACCAGCACTTTATGGCTTACTCTGAAAACATTTTGGGCACTTAATGGTGAAACTTCCAAATGCAGAGATAATGTAAAGGAACAAGTAACAGACTTGTGAGCATAAGATATGTGCTTCCAAACAGATAATGATAATGTAAAGGAACAAGTAACAGACTTGTGAGCATAAGATATGTGCTTCCAAACAGTGCCAGGCTGGAGGACATTAGATTTAACATCCCCCCTCAAAATTGCTTAATTTATAGGATAAAGGAGGTATGGCAGGAAAAAGAGATTGATCTGCCACACATTGTTATTAATAATGGATTAATGATACAAATGCACATTATTTGTAAAAAAGATGCTATGTCTGGTCAAGCTTTCAGCACTAAACTGCTTTAATTTATTAATAATCTTATTATATGGTTCTACCATTTCACTCCCAGAAACTCTGGGCAGTTTACAATTAATTTTGTATCATTTAAATCATTTAAAAATAAGTAATATTCAAAAAATATTAAATATTTAAATTAATTTAAATATTTAAGCTCAGATGCACCTTCATTTATTTATATCCCACCTTCATTATTTTTACAGATAACTCCAAGGCAGCAACATATCCAACACATCTTTCTCCTGCTATTTTCCCCACAACAACCCAGTGAGTGGGTTGGGCTGAGGGAGAGTAACTGGCCCAAAGACATTCTGCTGACTTTCATAGCTAAGGTGGGGTTTGAACTCACAGTCTCCTAGTTTCTAGCCTGGTGTCTTAACCAATAGACCACTAATTGATTTAAATCAAAACAAAATAAAATTAAAACATTTAAAGAAAAAATAAATTAAAATATTTAAAATTAAAATTTTAATTTAAACACTTTTCAAAAGTCCCTAAGAGATAGTGGCATCAATGAAACAAACACGTATTTATATAGGAAAAGTCATTTTAGTTACAGTACCAATTCTGTCAAATACATACTTTATTTCTTGAATAAGTCACAACTAGATAGCTTAAGACTGTATGTTTGGTGAACTTAGTCATTTGTCGTTTGTAATCCATAGGACTAATGAACCCAGTCAATCATGGCTTATTCCATAAGAACTTAACCATTGTTTGCCATACTGTGTAAACTCAGAAGTAATATAAAAATCCTCTAGTCTTTTAATCATGTTTACATCACCTTGAACTGTGTTGCTGAACAAAATCCTGCCTAAGAATGGGGTTGGACTAGAAGACCTCCAAGTTCCCTTCCAACTCTGTTTATTCTATTCTATTCTATTCTATTCTATTCTGTATAAATTAGAATTGGCTTGAGTAAAAGATCTATGACTTATAACCGTGATGACTTCATTCAACCAACAGATGGCTTAGTGATCCATAGTTGACAATTTGCCTTATAACCATTTGTTTAGTGTCTGTTTGAAATTACACAACTGAAAAAAGTGATTTATGATCGTTTTTATGACACATATGATCGTTACAGCATCCCCATATTCATGTGATCAACATTCGAATGCTTGGCAACTGGCTCACATTTATGAAGGTTGTAGGGTTCAGAGGTCATGTGATTATCTTTTGTGAACTGACAAGCAAAGTTAGTGGTCAAGCCAGATTCATTTAACAACTGTTTTATTAACTTAATAACTGCAGTGATTCACTTAACAACTGTGGCATGAAAGGTTATAAAATGGGGCAAACTCACTTAAACAACGGTCTCGCTTTGCAACAAAAATGTTGGGCTCAGTTTTTTTTCTTTTTAAATTATTTTTTGCAATCATTTTTTATCATTAAGTATTATAAAATAAAAATATAAATAAAAGAGCAAGGACGAAGGGAAGTAAACGGGAAATAGAAGTGAGGAAAGGTAGGGAAAAGAAAAGAAAAAGAAACACTGAATTCCAACTCCCTCTGTTGCAGTAAAATAAAGCATTAGCATCAAATTACAGCCTTTTGTTTTTCCATATGAACAAACAAGTCATTCCTATAAAGAGTATCAATGTAATCTATAAAACCCAAAGTCCAAATTATATTTTTTCTCACATCAAGCACGAAATTCAGAAGCAGTTTCCATGTGGAAACAAATACTTATGTTCTTTTCTTCAATTAGAGTAGTCAGTTTTGCCATTTTAGCCAACTCCATCAACTTCTGCAATCTTTCTTCCATGGTAGGTATCAAAGTGTCCTTCTATTTTGCATATACAACAGACTTGTTGCTGTCAACATGTATAGTAACAAAATTTGAAATGTTTTCTTAGATCTTTTTCCATTAGGTCCAAAAGGAAAAATTCTGGTTTCATTTCTATCTCCATTTTCAGGATTTTCAGGATTAGAATGTGAATCATACTCTAATTATTATTATTGTTGTTTTATCACATGTCCACTTAAGAGAGGCCTCCTCCCCACATAGAGAAAGAAAACATGAGACAGCAAATAATTCAAACACAACACAAACAATTAAATCACAACCATTTACAGAAAGGAAGAAAAGCCCTGTCTGGCTCATGGTCAGAGCTCACATCCCAGGCAAGCTCAAGTGTAAACATTTGAGATAAGTCTAACTACAAAAAAATGCAATTAGTTAGAATGTAGCAAAAGAGCAAATACAGCACCAACAGATGGAAAGAGGATGTAAAATGGAGAGAAACACTTGCCATCCGTTGGTTAACGCGATGCATCCGTATCCGTTCTGTACTCACATCGTCCGTTTTTCATACTCTCATATCGGTCAGCACCATCTACTGACATTTTCATACATTTTTGAGTGCACAAAACTTTTGAGCGGAAAATGTATCCAATGCGTCCGTTAGACATCCGCTACGCATACGGGGAATATCCATTATTACCGTCCGTCATCCGTTACGTGTCGCATATAATCCGCTAGGCATCCGCTGCGCATCGCGCAACTCCGCATCTGTTCAGAGGAAAACGGACACAGGAAGGAAGCGAAACGGACGCGGAAGCGGCACGCACCATTAAGTAGCACGGATGTAAGAAAGGATAAAGCGGATGCGCTCGCATAGAAAGCATTAAAATGGAAAAAATGTTCGTAATAGGGGATATGTACTTCGTCGGATATTTAGGATAAGTATCTCGCAGAATCGCCTAGGATGCAGATAAGGGAACACCTAAGCGGAGATAACCGTAGTATTAAAAGTAGAGGGGGAGAATCATTCTGGATGCCATGTATTCAAGTTCACTGACAGCTCCTGTGGTGCAGACCTCTTCAGGCCTTCATTGACTGGCTCTTGGTCTTCCACCGAATCCAGATCTCTCACCATGGATCCTCAAGTCACCTCCTTTGTGGTACCGCCAATTCGTTCTTACAACAGTGCAAAGCCCTCTACAGGCTCCTTTCACCTGTTCTTAGCACGAAGAAGAAGGATGTCAATCCAAGAAAGTGGCCATGGCCGAAGATGGATCGCGAGTGAGAGAGTAGCCGAGTACGGACTTGTATACAAGCTGATGGTGGAGCTTGAGGAACGAAGAGACGCTCGTCGAATCTATCCAAGAATCTTCATGAGGGAGCCGCACAGCCAGGATAATTTGACGAGTTGTGAGCGGCTGAGACCCACGGTTAACCAAGGCAAACACCAACAAGTATAATGTCGCGGCCGCGAGACCTGGAATCCTGGCTGAAGGTGGCGACTGACTCTGCGCCACCGGCTCGAGAGACTGACGTAACAGGAGCATGCAGTACGCCTGGAGGGTATGCCATAACACACCATCAGCATTGTGGTCAGAGAAGTGGACAGGCACATCTCGTAAGAATACGCTGGGGAACTGCCAAGGCCTCAGAAAAGTCTGGAAAGTTGCCAGAGCAGTGTATGGCAGAAGTGTAACTTCCCAACCATGGAGCCGCAGATGGTGACATGTGGCCCTGCTAAAGCTCCAGCCACTCAGGGTCAGCTATACAAACAACTCCAAGCTTCTTCGCATCATCCTCTCGAGATCGGTCTCGATGCTCGACTACAAGTAGGCTCATGATAACACACGATCATCAGGCAATGGGTCAGCGTTCTGCAGATCTTGCACCAGATGAATACACAGACGCACAGTGAGCACTCAACCCGGAGGGGGGTCTGAAAAAACTTCAGTCAATAGGCCCCGATAGTGCACCAGATGACCTATTCAACATGGTGCCTAGTTCAATCATGGGGGATGACGCCTTCTCGCCTCAGAACTACCTTCATTGAAGCCTGTACAGTTCAAGGAGTACACGCACGTGAAGACGAGGACGAATTTGATCGAGTTGTCAACTACAGGCACTGTCCGAGCAGGCTGGGTGTGGAGAACGCCTTTGGCATCACTGTCAATGGCCACGGATTTCACAAGGAGTAGCGTGGGTGTCTACCACATAAGCCCACATGCGCAAGACCGATGCGCCAAGAGCACCTGGAGCTTGAGGGAACAAATTTCCGTGGAAGTTCTGCCATCGAGACAATCTCATAATACTGAGCCTGCTAACCCAGTAGTGCGCATCGAACAGCTCGTGGCAACCCCCACGGACCAATGGGAAACAGTGGCGTTGTAACCCCTGGAAGCAGGCAGTGGACAGTGAGATCTGGAGAAGCAAGGGCACCAATACCCCCTCTACATAGGGATACGGATAAGGATGTGCAATCACCAACAGAGCTTCATAGTGAAGGAAGAAGCAGTGCAACCTCCTGAAACACTGGTACAACTCCCCAGCTGGAGAGTGGAGTGGGCAAGACAGGATGGTAGATGCTTATGGATGCTTTCTTCAGCTGTCTCAATCACACTGATGAGATTGTGCCATGTATGTTGAGTGGCCCTACAATGAACAGGGCATTAATAAAAGAGTTGTGTTTATGTTGAAATGTGTGATGAATGAATTAAATTGTCATTGATAGTAAAGGGCCATAGTGTGGCACCTGGGAGGGTGGACCATACAGTCCCACTATGCTTGCACTGGAGTTTATCTATCCCACAGCTATTACCCATTCACAGGTATCCCTGCCCATGCCCACAGCTATTACCGATCCAAAGGTATCCCTGCCATCCACAGCTATTACCCATCCCACAGGTATCCCTGCCCATCCCACAGCTTATTACCATCCCACAGGTATCCTGCCCATCCACCTGTTACCTAACCATCCCACAGCTATTAACCAATCCACAGGTATCCCTGCCCATCCCACTGCTATCCTTACTTATCCCACAAGAATGCAACAGGCTTAAACCATTCTAAAAGTTCCACCAAGACTTTTTGACAAAAAGAACTGAACCAAGTGTGTGAAGCAAAGAGTAAACTTTATTAATACAAAACTGAAAAGCAAAATGACCCAAGAAAAGTGTCCCAAGCAAAAAATAAAGTCAACAGGTAGCAACCCAGTCCTCTGGCACTCTTCTCAGTCACTCTGAGCATGCTCATAGTTCAGGGGTGAAGGGTTCAGGTGCTGTGGAGGGGCTTGCCTGCTGGAGTGCTGGTCTGAGGCGCCATTGGGGGCCTGGCCCCGAGAGGAACAACAGGGGATGGTGTGTGGGAGGAAGCTCTCAGAGAGCTGGCTCAGTCCTTGTGATGTTGAGAGCCCCTTCCTCCATGACATGGGGTGTCAGTCCCAAGATCGATGGCAGATGTCTGAGGCTGGGCTTGGCTGTGGGGTGGAGGAAGGAGGAGTGTAGTGAGGCTGTCTGGTCTGCAGCTGAGCGAGGTGAGGCGTGGGTGGCATAGGTGGCATCTGTGGCGTGGTGGCATCTGTTGGCATGGGTGGCCTCTGTGGCGTGGGTGGCATCGGTGGCATCGTGGCATTCGATGAACCTGTGCCTGGACTGGGAAGGCCTGCCTTTGCTGCTGGAACTCGTGGTAGCCGTATCCTTGGTAGGTGATGGCCTATGGAAAGCCTTGGAAGGGCTGTGACATCAACTTGGGATGGAGGAGCAGACCTGGACTGGGTCAGAGCAGGTTCAGCTGGGCCTGGATGTTTGTCAGAAGACCGGTGATCCTCTCCTTTATCACCTGGTACTGTGATTCGGACATGTCCATGAGGGTCTGGTTGTCGTGGGTGAGGAAGGGCTGGCGTTTTGAGGATGGTATGTCGGTATGTACCAGCTGAGAGAGGAGATTCTATGCTGCTTTTGATGGTGTCCCTGATCTCCAGGAGGACAGTGGCTCTGTCCTCCGGTCTGGCTCTCTGCCTGCTTTCTGTGGAGGTGGAGCTGGGGGTGGGGGTGGCTTGGGTCTCTGCTGGAAGTGCCCTCTCCTTGCTCCCACTGCGTCAGGGGGTCCCTCCACGCGCTCCGCCATGGGGAGTGCAGTTGTCGTATTGCCTCCTCTCCTGTTCTCTCGGTATGCCTCTTCCTCCCTCTAGCAGGACATCTGGGCCCTCATCAGAGGGGCTTTGAGGTTCTAGGGGCTGCCTCCACCACACCACCACCACCACCACAGCAACAACAACAGTAGCAGCAAAGCAGCAGCAGGAGCACCAGCAGCACCAGCAGGACCAGCAGCACAAGGACAGCCAGCAGCAGAGTAAGCACCAGCAGGACAGCAGACCAGCAGGACCAGGAGCACCAGCAGGACCAGCAGCACCAGCAGGACCAACAGGACAAGGAGCACCAGCAGGACTAGGAGCAAGCACCAGCAGAGTAAGCAACAGCAGAAGCACCAGCACCAGGAGCAGCGCCAGCAGAGTAAGCCCCAGCGAAGCCCAGCCCAGGCAGCAGTGCAGCAGAGTAAGCCCCAGCAGAAGCCCAGCACCAGGAGCAACGCCAGCAGAGTAAGCACGACAGCAAGAAGCACCAGCAACAGGAGCAGTGCCAGCTGAGTAAGACCAGCAGAAGCCCCAGCACCAGGAGCAGCACCAGCAGAAGCCCCAGCACCAAGCAGAGTAGCCCGAGCAGCAGAAGCCCCAGCAGAAGCAGAGTCAGGGCCAGGGAGTGGGATGGTGGCCCTGCCCTTCTTGCCAGGGCTGGCAGCAGATGGCACAGGCTTCCTCTTCTTCCCCATGGTTGTTGGTGGAGATGTGTCTGGCAGCGGTCTTCCTCTGAATGGTGACCTGCTTGCGAGCTGCATCCTTTTATTATCTATGACGCAATGCATCCTCCCCGCATGCACAGTGAACGCTTTGCATCTGCTAGGCATCCGCTAGGCGTCCATGATGCATCCGCGTCATCGCGCTAGGGCTCCGCTCGTGCATCTGTCCTTCCGCTGCAGCGTCCCGCTTCGCTGTGCTCCCCCGGAAGCCCTGCGGATGTCCATCCGCTTCCATCCGCTAGGCTTCTGTGGAGCATCCTCTTTACATCTGGCTACTCCTCCCCCTGTCCATTCCTTTCCGTTGTGTCTGCTCTGTTTATATGCAAAATTGTGGGGCTCTTGAGAGCGGATACAGCGGATGGAAATTCCATCGTCGCTGTGTCCTTTGGATGGAAAATTTTCTCGTCCGCTGTGTCCTTTTTACATACTTTATGCATCCGTCGGCCTATGTGACAGGCCCTTTAGCTGTTGCTTGTTAGACCAATTACCAGAACAAATATACACAGGAATTAGCCAGATTTCTCAACCCTGCTTCTTTTCTTTGTGACCTGACAAGCAAAATTAGTGGGCAAGCCAGATTCACTTCACAACAGTATTATTAACTTAATAACTGCAATGATTCACTTAACAACGGTGGCAAGAAAGGTTGTAAAATGGGGCAAACTCACTTAACAACTGTCTCACTTTGCCACAGAGATGTTGGATTCAATTGTATTCTTCAGTCAAGGACTACTTGCACTGCAAATGTAAGCACATTATAATTCATCAACCAGCATGAAACCATATCACTACTACAGATTTGCCCAGCAAAGCAAGAATGAGCAACCTTCAGTTAGCCTCCTGTCCAAACCTTTCAGGAAAATTGTGATCCACAATCTGAGACACTTTGGCTTTTTCACAAAGATTTCCTTTTCTAATAGATGATTTTGTGTGTTTGCCTTTCTTCCCTCCTGCATGCTTTGTATCTTACCTTCTCTGCCTTTGAACTGCTCCGTTTTGTAAGACTGCACAGATGTGCTCCAGTGGGTGGGCCTGGCTATCTTGCTTTTGCTAAGCTCTACACTGCCCAAGATGCTGGCAAGGGCACAACAGGCTTGCAATAAGATGGCACAGTTTCAAAAACCTGCTCTGACGTTATATCACAGCATAATCTAAGATCATGGAGCTTATAGCTCATTTAAACTATGATTTGCTTCATGTTGTTTTATACAATGAAATATCATTGAACTTTACAGGCCTATGCGGATATGTCCATATAACATCCTAAGTTAAAACCTAAGCAGCTGTACTGTTAATAAAGTACAATTATGTTATTTGCAGCATAAATTCAAGTTCAGAAAACACACATATGACTGATTCAACAGGATCATTAACTACCTTATAAACATAATAATATGAAGTAAAGTTTACAGTACTATTAGTAGATTCTTCCAACATAACCTAAACAGTAATTCAGGAACTCAGATTACTAGTTTCACTTTCAGAATTGAAAGCATAAGCCATGCCCAGACTCTCAGTCCACAATTCAGCTCCCTATTGGCTGACATTTTTAACCATGTCTCTGCCAGCTCATGAATACCCTGACAAGTTATTATTGTACAGTAACAGTAATAACTGTATTAATAACAACATTAATTAGTAACATTAACTATTAAATTAATTAAAACATTAATCAATATTAATAAATTAACATTAACACAGCAATAACTTTAGTGATAACAATAACAGTACAGTTATTACTGTACTTTTAATACAGGGGGTGGATGAGTCTGCCTATCAAGGTGAGGTGGACAAATTGCTTTCATGATGTGGAGACAATAACTTGGTCCTTAACACCGATAAGACCAAGGAGCTTATAGTGGACTATAGAAGGAATAGATCACACACCCAGCCCTTGCTTATCAATGGAGACTGAGTGGAGCAAGTGATCAGTTTTAAGTTTCTGGATGTTACCATGAAAGAGGACCTGAGTTGGGGTGCTCACATTGCAGCCCTGGTCAAAAGGGCCCAGCAGAGATTATACTACCTGAGGCTTCTCAGAAAACAACAAATGAATGAGAAACTGCTAGTGACCTTCTACCATTGCATCATAGAGTGTATTTTAACTTACTGCACCTGTATATGGTTTGCCAATTGCACAGTGGCAGATAGGACAGCACTCCAGAGGGTTAACAGTGGCAGATAGGAAAGGACTCCAGAGCAGGGGTCACCAAACTTTTGGGCCTCAGGGACCACCAAACTCATAATTTTAAATCCTGGGAACCACTAATATGAATTATGACTGATGGTGGCTTGCTAACATTGGTAGGAGAGAGAGAGAGAGAGAGGTCTGATTTAACCCCTCTCTCCCTCCCTCCCTCCCTCTCTCTCTCTCTCACACACACATGCACACACAAACACAAACACACGGAGGGGTGGAATTAAATTTCTTAACTGGTTCTGTGGGTATGCCCTAATTTGTGGTGTGGCTTGGTGGTCATGTGACTGGCTGGGCATGGCTTGTATGTTGTGCTATCCAGACAAATGAGAGTTAATGGGATTTGGGATAGCAGAACATATGTAAATATTATAAATATTTGTATAAATATTGAATTTTTTTAATGAAAAAAGAGCAACTTTTACCCAAAATCAGGCAGAGCAGGTAGGTAGCTTGTGTTGCTCACAGAATCACAGATTAATTCAGAGATCTATTTGTCTGTCATTGGCTAGCTGAGTCTGTCTCATAAAATTTGCTTGCAAGCAAACTCATAAAATTAATTCACAACATTCTATGTATGCAGTGGTGGGATTCAAAATTTTTTACTACCGGTTCTGTGGGCGTGGTTTGGTGGGCGTGACAGGGGAAGGATCCTGAAATTTTCCAGTCAGAGTTGGTATTTTCCGGTTCTCCAAATTACTCAAAATTTCTGCTACCGGTTCTCCAGAATTGGTGAGAACCTGCTGAATACTACCTCTGCATTGTAAATATTGATATTTTTTTTTATTAAGAAAGAGCAACTTTTACCCAAAATCAGGCAAAGCAGGCAGGCAGATTGAGTTGCTCACCGAATCACAGATTCACTTAGAGATCTGTTTTTCTGCTTTTGGCTAGGTGAGTCTGCACTGCTTCACTCCTAAGAAAGGTTTGGCTCTGCTTAAAGAGCTGAAGATCTAAAGATTAGCTAGAAAGCAAGAAATCCAACAATTTTCCTGCTTTCTAGCTAATCTAAATTTCCTGGCATAGCAGAACAGCTGTTGGTTGGAAGAAAAGAAAAATAGCAAATAAGCAGGCAAGTTTGCAGGGAGGATTCCTGCAGGCCATGTGGGTCACACAGCCTTGTGTTCCTGCGCAGCCTGGATTAATTGCTTTGGGGGTGACATTTCTCTGTGGAAATTTTCGCACAGACCACCAGTGGACTGCAGCCCACCGGTTGGTGACTGCTGCTCCAGAGGGTCGTTGGCCAGAGGATCATTGGTTGCTCTCTACCCTCTTTGGAAGATCTTTATAGCTGCCACTGCCTTAAGAAAGTTCAAAATGTTCTTAAAGATCTATCTTATCCTGGGCATCTTTTTTTGTAAACTATCACTATATAAATTTTATTTATAAATTGTCAATGTTAATCTATAGTTCCTTTCCCATACATTTTGCCATTTCTCTAGTACTATATTATAGCTAAAAAAAATTTCCACATTGTATCATTACATATTTTATTTGTTCATTCGCTGTTTTTAAATTTAGTGAGAAGTTATATACCCTCTTCATTAGTTTTTCATCAGAGTACAACAGTCTTATTAAAAGATGTTTGTCCTTTATAAAAGCCATACTTTTTCATATCTATATCATATCTAGCTTGTATTTGCAATTGAGGCCACCATGATAGTGTGTGCTGGTCTACAAGGTCCTGCTTTGATTTTAATTTCCCTTCAGTGTCCAAAATATACTTTATAGGTCACAATTTTTTCAAACTTCACCAGATTTGGGTATGTGAAGGCTTCCATCATTGAGCGCCATTCTGAGATTTTCAAGTATATTTTAGATTTTTTTTCCATACAGATATTAGTGAGTTTCTTATATAGTGATTTTGAAACTATAGATTTTATGCTTTTTATACCATAAGAAGGCATGCCATCCTAGATGTAAATCATGTCCTTCTAAGTATAACAGTCTCTTGTGCCTTTTATCCATTCTTTTAACCGTGTTATCACACATGCTTGGTAATATAAAAACCAACTAGTAGTCCTGCATTTTCTTTAGATTCTTGTAACATTTTCAATTGCATTCTCACTTTTTTTCTTGCCAAATAAAATTCAGAGTCAATTTGTTCAAATCATCAAATAATTTCTTTTCAATTTTCACAGGTACTGTTTGGAACAGGAAAAGCAGTTAGGATAAAGTGAACGTTAAAATTCTAACTTGAAAAAGAAATCTATGCACAGGCAATACTTGAAGGACATTGAAGGAAAGGCAGATACAAAACTAATGGTGAGATTCAAATTTTTTTACTACCAGTTCTGTGGCATGCCTTAGTGGGCATGGCTAGGTGATTATATGACTGGGTTGGCATGACTAAGTGATCATGTGACTGAGTGGGCATGGCTAGGTGATCATGTGACTGGGTGGGTGTGGCCACCTCAACATCACTCACCATGCCTGGCCCTGCCTTCCCAACATACATAAAATGCCTCTAATTGTACCACAGATTTCTCTTCCATGGCCACTGTCATTACCACAAAATCTATTGTCCCCATTTGTTTGTACCTATTTCCTGTATTCTTAATCATGTTTATACATACCTATTATCTTGTAAATGACTGATAAATCAAATCAAATCAATAAAATATTATATCATGTCATATCCTGCCCTTAGAGCTAGGTGGGGAATGTATATTTTAGGAGTCTTTGTTTTTCTACTTTTTAATCTCTTCTGGAGGAGTTGGGCTGTTTATGAATAGGCTGGCCAGAATTTCTTAATGGCCACAAAATATCTATCTCTAAAAACTTCAGGCATCTGCTGGAGGTTGTTTCCAATAGCAGGAGGACTGGGGTTGCATTCTACCTTTAAAAGCATGTTTCTCCATTTTATTTTATTTATTTGATTTGTCAATTGCTTACAAGATAATAGGTAAAAGTATAAACATGAGTAAGAAAAAGTATAAACATTAGTAAGAATGAGTAAGGAAATAGGCACGAACAAATGGGGACAATAAGACAGGGATGGTAGACACGATGGTGCACTTATGCATGTCCCTTAGAGACCTCTTAGGAATGGGGTGAGGTCAATAGTGGATAGTTTGAGTTGAGGTTAAAGGAGTGGGGGTTAGAGGATGTAACAACAGATCAGGAAGTGCATTCCAGGCATTGACCATTCTGTTGCTGAAGTTGTACTTTCCGCAATTGAGTTTGTATCTGTTGTGCTCTTATATTGTTGTAGTTAAAGCTGAAGTAGTCATTGACTGGTAGGACATATGTAGCAGATAATTTTTGTGTGCTACGCTTAAGTCTAACTGTAGGCGGTGTTGTTCAAGATTGTCCAAGCCCAAAATCTCAAGCCTGGTGATATAGGTATTCTGCTGAGAGCAGAGGAGCATAATACTCTTTCTCCTGAAATACTTCTGGACTCACTTGATTTGTATCAATGTCCAATATGCAGTGTGATTCCAGACTAATGAACTGTATTTGAGTATTGGTCTGGCAAAAAGTTTTGTATGCTCTAGTTAGCAATATGTATATTTCCAGAGGAGAAGCTTCGAAAGATTAGATTTACAACTCTTAATTCCTTTTTGGCAATGCTGTTACAGTGAGCTCTGGCACTTAGGTCATTTGATATGAGAACTCCAAGATCCTTGACAGAGTGAGGATCATCAACAAGGTCATATCTGCCTGGTTGCATTTGGTGTACTGATATTCTTTTACAATGTGTAGGACAGAACATTTGTTGGTTGAGATTTGGAGTTGCCAATTGTTTGACCATTCAGACACATAATCAAGGTCACTTTGAAGGACAGTTACATTGTCGGTGGTGTTGAATAGTTTTACGTCATCCGTAAAGAGGACGCAGTTGCTTATAAAATGATTGCAAAGGTCATTTATACAGAGATAAAAGGTGTGGGTCCTAGAATGCTTCCTTGGAGGACACTGCTGTTAACTAGAGCAGGGTTGAATGAAGAATGTGTTGAAGAGATTGGCCTTAATGGCTTCATCATTGCAGTCTTTCCCATTTGGTCCTTTTAGGGGTGGGATGATTCTTGAGTCTTTAAGTTTGGTGTTTACAAAATTGTAGAAGGCACGGGTGGATTTTGTACATAGGAGGTCTTCCTCGTTTGCAATGATAATTTGTGCGTTCTGCCTTTATCTGTCAGCATAAGGTGTATTGATTTTTAAAGTTTGCTATATAGTTAGTTTTGTTTTTACGCCATAGCAATCTTTTTTATTGAAGTTTCCTTATTGTTATGGGTAATTTGTTTGTTTTTGTTTTGTTTTGGGGGGCTACTAATGGTGCATATAGTTCAATGACTCTTTCAAGTTTGAACAAGAATGCGTTATAATGGTTTCTGTAGTATTACAGCTAAAGAACAGAAAGTGCCAATCAAGAAATGATAGATAGGTCATCTTCTATGAGATTATAGTTGGCTTTTTTGAAGTTGTATTTTGGGGATCCATCATTATGATCCTCTTTGTGAGGGCATACATTGAGACAAAAGTCGATCATACTGCGGTCACTGTTTGAAAACGGTTCTTGTATTTGTATGCCATATATTGAGTTTGAGCTGTTGCAGAAGATAAGATCAAAGCAGTTATTGTGTCTAGTATTGTTAGTTACTAGTTGATCCAGTCTCAGTGTAGTAACAGCATTGTACAGGATTGCATTTATAGGTTCGGATGTATATTCATTTAGGGTCCAATTTATAAGAGGTAGATTGAGGTCACCAAGGAAAATAAGAGGGTATGGGCAAAAGGCAGCCCACATTAGCAGTTAAATTAGCTTGTTTGCATGAACTATGTCATAATCAGGGCTCTGTAGCATAGAAGGCAGCGGATTGTGGTCTTTGAGGACAGTTCATAGATGGTGGCCTCTGGAAGAGCAAGTTCCTGTGTAATTTGAATCTTTTTTAGATTTAGGGATCTTTTGTAGAAGATAGCAACTCCAACTCCTCTACAGATTTCGCAATCTGACTGATAAACTTGATATTCACTGACTGTAGTAATGGAGTCTGGAAAAGATGCATTTAACCACGTTTCTCCTTTGGGGAAATATTCTATCCTGCCTCTTTCAATATGAAGAATAAAGAATATTTTAATCTGGGGAGGGGGAGGGCTTCCTACATTGGGAAGCCAGACTGCATTTTCTTTAGCATTTGGAAGAAAACTTAAGTACCAGAAAGAATCCAGCCTAATCTGTGGCACATGTTCATGTGATGACAAAAATCCACATCCCATACACATAGCATCGCTGGTGATATTTAGATTTATCTATACTGTATTTTATTGTTATGCTCACCAACAACTCAATCTATATACAGTATATAAAAGCAAAATACCACTTGCATGTCATCACAAAACCTCCAGAACCATAAAGCCTACAAACTTGAAATTTGGCAAGTATGTTCTTCTTGGCTTCTAGATGCTTATTAAGAAAGTATTTTTCAAAATGACCATCACAGCATTAGTATTTTGTATATTATTATTAACACGCTTTGATGCTAAGTTCTACTCCCCCCTCCCCACCTGAAAAGAAATCTGTTCCAAATGCAAAACACAGGCAGAGGAGACGAGTTTGTTTCAGAGCACCAAGCAGATTTAGTACAGAACAGTTGAGCTAAGCTATGCCCAGGCTGTCTCCTTCTTGCTCACATAGCAAATACTGTTTCAGTTTCCAAACAATCTCAACCATCTCACACACTGACAGGATTCTAGCCAGATGAATACTGATGGATGCTGGTAGGCAGAGGCAGAATTTTTTTCCTTAATTTTCCTCTCCAAAAACTAAACTCGATCACATAGTTTCCTAGCAAAGCGCAGGGTTCGAGCTAGTACTGCATATTTTTTATTTGGGTTCTTATTGAATGTATTTCCATTCTTCCCAGTTTCATCACTGTTTCTTTAATAAATAGAATTTGCTTATATATCACTTCACACTGTTTTTACAACTCACTCTAAGTGAGTTACAGAGTTAACATATTGTCTCCAGCAGTAGAGGAATCCAGCAGACATATAGAATAATTTTCATCTCGAAACCAAGCACACTCTCTGCTGCACAACTGCAATTAAACTGAATACCTGGGATGCAAAATCAACAAAGAAGAAAAAAACCCCAAATAATACACCACAAAAAATGGAAGATTAGATTGGAAAATAAGACCAGCAAGTTGAGATCAGATGCAAGCAAGCTACAACAGATGAAAGAAAAGAAGTCAAACAAAACAAGGAGACCAAAGAATACTTAAATCAAGAAATGCCATTTAGAAACNCACTTAAGAAACAAAATAATGGGAAGGCACCAGGCCCAGATGGACTTCCGGCAGAATTCTATAAAATATTACAAGAAGCTAATTTTGTTATTTTGCCATCAAGTGAATATTGTTTTATTCCTCAGACTTTTTAATAGATGTTACATTTTCAATTTGTATTGTAAGTGTTGTGAATTCTTTGTCACACTGTGAGTTTTATTTTGCTCCCTGCTATTTTTGTGTGTGTGTGTGTGTGTGTGTGTGTGTTACAGTTTATAGTCATAATTTTACTTACAGATGTAAAAACTTGATACAGTATTCTGCACTTGGGAACCTGAAAATATTATTGAAGATTTTATAGAGATGCAATAAATAAATATATACATGCGAGGGTAATCCTGCTGCTACACAAATGTCATGTGAATGTTCTATACATTTGTAAAACATCATTCTGGCACCAAGAAACCTATAGATTTTATAATTGGTTGCCACTAAGGCCATGAGTAATAAGAACCTTAGCCCAACCCAATTGCAGTTGCTCCAGATGGGAGAATAGCTATTCTGAAATATTTTTAAGCCTCAGGATAAGGACAACAATAAAAAGGTGCATGGAAAAATGTATTTAATAATAAAATATATAGTGATAAGCAGTGCTCTAGATAAACAGGATTAATCTTCTTCCTCTTCCTCCTCTCCCTCTTCTGAACTTCTGTAGATATAAACAGATTAAAAGATATTACAATGTGGTTCTAAAACTACGTGTTCTTCTAATAAGTCTGCTCAACTTTTATCCAGCTATTATTATTATAATAGATCCAGCACCCTTATTCTCAGGTGCTTCTAAAGTAATATCCATATATTGAGGTGCCATTATTTTTCTGAGAAGAGCAAAAATTTCAGAAGTGTTTTAGAGCTTTTATTTCAAAAACACTTTCATAGCCAACCACTCTAAGAGAAAAGGCCTTGGTAACCACCCATAAAATCTTCCCACAATAGCTACTTTGGGTCTGGAAGCATCATTTTCTATCCATGGTAAGGATAGGGAAAGGAAGAAGTGAATCCCTAGGTTTGAATAGAATTAATTAATAAATGTTAAATAGATGTTATAAGCCACCTGGAATTACCTACATGTGAGGTAGGCAATTATATACATTTGTTTAATAAATACATGAAATGCATGACTATTTATATGTCCCTATAAATAAATAAAATATTTCAGTAGGAGGAACACAATGGGTGCAACAACAACAATAACAACAAAAAACCAGGATGCCGCTTATTCCTAGTAAACTAGTGTTTGGGAGGATTCTTACTGTGGTATCCAAATGTAAATATACTTAGGAGTAAAACACATTATATTCTCTGAGGTTCATCTGTGAATTGGTTATACAGATCAGGGTGCATATTCTTGTGTCAAAACCTGAATTGTAACAGGCAGAACACAATATTATCTTACCTATTGAGACATTTTAATGAATCCTTTAAGTTTCTGTTTGTTTTTCACTTCTTACCCTTTCTCAACAATCCTGGAATCTTTTTCTGTAGTTTGCCAACTCAGCCTCCTCCTGCACCTCGCAGTACATTCTAACCTGATTAGTACAGCTGATTACTGATATACAGTATTACAAGCTAACTCTGCCCACAGCCAAAAGTTATACCCTGACTGGCACACAGTTGACTCATCCTTTTCCCTTTCCAAGGTTGGCATTGCCACCATATTGTTGGGGGCAATATTCTGACACTATAAACAGCTTAGAGAGTGCTATAAAGCATTGTGGGGTTGTATACAAGTCCAAGTACTATTGCTGTTGCTAATTCTGTTGCAAGATACCAGCTTCTTTGACAGAAAGTGACTGATTTCTAAATCTGCATTTCCAGATTCTATTAAACCAAGGTAAAATGAAAAAATCATTATATATTTTAACATACATTGGAAAATATGATCCCCCAAACTTAATTTTCTATTAAGAAAATCTGGAACATCAGGTATTCATATGAAAATTCTTATATTCTCTCTATGAATTGCAATGTTGCTAGGCTAGATTTTTCAGAAAGGACATATATTTTCTTTGAGGAGATCTGACAACCATAGGAAAATCACCCAAAACAACTGTAGCTTGAAGCTAATTTTTCATTTCCGCCAAACATACTTTTGCTTTCTATGTCCCTTCTAGCAAAGAAGGCACACAAAAGAAAATCTTCTAGGAAAAAAAATCTCCATTCCTTCTTTATATTTTACATTTTTAGAGAGGAATAGTAGCTTTATTGTTTAAGGTTTTATTTTAGATTTCATGCTATTTTAATTATATAATGCTCTAGTAGAGGGCTTTATTAATTTACCAAGCATTCCATTTCTAAAAAGAGTCATTTGTCCATAAGTTACTGCAGGTTTTCTGACTATTCTTCAAAGAGTAAATATAGGATCTATTATAAATATAAATACAAATGCAAAAGCAAAATTGAAAAAGCTTCCAATCTGTTAGCATCACATAGTCATAAAAATGATAGGAAATTACATCCACATGTATGCAACAGAAACATACAATGAATATACACTGAAAGGAGATCTACTCCCTTTTGTAATAGATGTTCAGTACTCCAGAACTGGAAAAGGTAAAAAGTTTTTGCTCTTTTCTATTTTTCTCCTTCCTTTTCCTATTTTCTACCAGAACTTTTTCTTTGTACTGTTGAACAATGAAATAAAATGAGATTGTGAGATGTTTTACATATTAAATATCCTATAAATGTGGATCGTCAAATGAATTTTGAACTATTCAAAAATTCTTAAAGAGAAACACTCCTGACTTGCACAATGTAGCTACTTACGTTTTCTTTGAAGTACCTTCAGTTCCTTCTCCTTCTGTTTCTGAACCCCTGGTTTTTTAAAAAATTAAAAGCCGAATTTAAGTATTGTTCTGGCAGCAGTTGAATATTTTATTTTCACCTGGTCAGCTTAGCCTAGTTATTTATTTGTTTATTTTTGTTTCATTTAATTGCCACCCATCTTCTTCCTAAGCAACCCTAGGAGGCTTACAGGATAAAAGTTAAATATTTCTGAGATGATACCAGTGGTTATAATCAAAGACAAAGTTAATAAATAAAAGATAAACAAAAGATAAAAGATGGGGAGGGATGGAGGAGGATGTACAGTGGGAAAGATGTGGGATTGCCTCTTAATTCACCAGCCACCTCCAGTGTGATGCGCTATTGTTGGAGCCCCAAGCCATCTGGCAGAATCAGGTCTTCAGCTCTGACCTTAACGAAGGTCAGAAGGATGGGAGCCAATCTCACCCCAAGGGTAAGGTGTCCCAGAGGGCAGGAGCCACAGCAGAGAAGGTCCTTCTCCTGGATCCCGGCAGCCGCTGTTCCTCAAGTAACCTGGACCTATGCCATGCAGGGCTTTAAGGGTAATAACCAACTCTTTGAATTGCACCCAGAAGCAAACCAGCTACCAGGGCAGCTCTCAGAGCAGTGATGTAACATGGGCCACTCTAGGTACCTCAAAAACTATCCATGTTACAGCAGTTCTCTGCATCGGTTATCACTTGTAAGCTTGCTTTTTGCTTTTTGAGTTCCTCGTGCACCAGAACTACTATTTTGGTCCTTTCCTTCCAAATACTATTGCTTATGACTTGCTTTTCTTTCTCTCCAAATTCAGTCATGAGGATTTTATTTTATTAATAAAAAAGTGATCTTTCATCTCACATTGTGGTCTCATCTGTTGGGCCTAGAGGGCAGTCAACCCCATATTTAAGCCTTCTTATCTAAGTCCCAGTCAGGTTGGATCAGAGTTTGCAGGTAAATGAATTTGTGGCAGAAGAGACCAATCCTCTTTTGTGCCCAGCATCAAAAGCGTTGTGCAAGGCACTTCTCCATCCCTGCAAACAAATCAGTTTTGTAGCATCATTAACTCCATTTACTTATAGCTAAAGAGAATAAGATTTCATAAATCTTCCTTAATGTACACCAAAATAAATTAAACCTCCCTAAGAGGAGGCACTCTCTGCTGCTCAGATTTGAGCACTTTCCTGCACTCTGCTAGAAACTCTCCTTTGGTTTTGAGGAGTGGGGCAGTCGGGAAAGAATGCTACTTTTTGCCCTTTAGTTTCAACCAGGTTAGTGAGTGCTAGAACTAGGAGGCATCCTCTGCTTCCTAGTTCTGCTCCTCCCATCTGAATTTTTAATTCAGAATGCTCTTAGAATCTGAAATGTGTTCAGCTACTAAAAATGGGATGCTTTATTGTTCCAGATTGTTTCATACTATTACAGTACAGGAAGTGTTAGGGCATTACCATTCTGCATGCAATATATTTTATATTTAGTTTATATACGCAAAAGTTGTTAGGTGTGTAGAGTTGTTAATTTTAATAATGATGAAACTGCAATAGTAACAATATAAATTAGATATTATTTTAAACAAATACATTACTTAGAAATAACTTGGAGGAAAAAAGTTCTAAGTTGAAGAAGAGCCCTTGACAAATTGTACTACTTACTCAGCTTTTGGACTGGTTTCACTAGTGCCTGTCTGTTTTTCAGACCTGACAAACAACAGAATAGAAGTTAAAAAGAACTCTGCTACAACCTAGATTGCATCCTTCCCAGGAAATATTTTGGTTGAAAAAAGTTATAATTTAAAACCAATCCTTGAGAGACTATACTACTCACTCAGGTGTTGGTAAGGTTTCTGTAGTGGTTGTCTCTTTTTCAGACCTGACAAAGAACACAAAGATATTTTAACAGAACAGAAGAACTCTGCTACAACTGAGATTACATCCTTCCCAGTGATACATTATCCTGGGAAGAATAATGGCTCATTTCTTTTCAAGCTTCTTAAAATGCAAGGAAGTTTTAGAGTGGTTTTTCTCAACCTCAGGAACTTTAGATGTTAATATTAACCATGGCTAGCTAGGTAATTTTGGGAGATGACATCCACATATCTTAAAACAGGGGTGGGCTGATACCGGTTCGCACCAGTTTGGGCAAACCAGTAGCTAATTTTATCATTTTTAATGACTGGTTCAGTGAACTGGCAAATCCCATCCCTGGCTGACCCCGCCGACCCCTCCCTCCCAGGAGTCTCCATGAGACCCTTTTTGGATGTCAGGTAAGTGCAGGGCCCATGTGGAGGCTTGGGAAGGCTCCAGAAAGCTGGAAAAATGCCCATTTCTGGCCTCCAGAAGGCTTTCAGAGCCCAGGTAGGCCATTTCCCCTCTCTCCTGGAGGCTTAAGGAAAGCCTCTAGAGTCCAGGGAAGGCAAAAATTCCCCCCTGCCATGGTGCAGAAGCTGACTAAGCCATGCCCACCAGGGCCACACCCACCCAGCAACTGGGCAGAGAACTGGTTTTGAAACTCACCCCATCTTAAAAGCTCTATGAATGAGCAAAATGCTATAGATAAATTGTCCTCTGGAACATGGCTACCATGACCTTCAATCTATTGGAGATTTTTTTTCTCCTGGGGAAATTAAAACTAATATCACTCCGTCCCAGTTTGCTTGCCTGTAGATAGGGCTAGGAATTTCGAGTGGCTTCTCTTAGTATAGCAGCTATGAAAAACAATCAGTTTATATAAATATGTTTAAGAAATTCAATAGGAACAGCACTAAGACTTATATACCATTTCACAGTGCTTTACAGTTCTTTCTAAGTGGTTTAAAGAGTCAGTAAATTGCCCCCAATAATCTGAGTCCTCATTTTACTGGCACTGGAAGGATGGAAAGTTTAGTCAATCTTGAGACGTCAGGATTGAACTCCTGGCAGTGAGCAGTGAGTTAGCCTGCAATACCACATTCTAACCACTGCGCCACCACGGCTCTTTCATAAACTGAATGAAACTATGGGTGGGTGAATCTATGGGTGTATTCAAGTAAAAGAATACTATCCCACACATATAACTCTACAGATACTCACAGTTTCTTTGAACTACCCTTTTTAACAGGCGCGGGAGCGGGAGCAGGAGCTGGAGGTGGTGGTGGAGGTGGAGGTGGAGCTGGAGGTTCAGCTAGAGGCAGAGTTAGAGCTGGAGGTTCAGTTGCCACTGGTGGTGGTGGCAATATTTCCCTAGGAAGATAATGCAGAAACAGATATTAATCCAAGTTTAAAGGGGTCAATAAAGAACAAAGTAGTAATCTTTTGTTTCCTTATGTGAATTTCAGAATTTCTCTAAATGTGGCAACAATTGTGTAGTTGCTCATAAGAACCCTAAGATGATTTTGCTGCAAAACCCAGGGCCTCACCTTCCTTGAATATGAAGTCTAGCTTTTCCATAACATCTAAGCAGATTCTTCGACCTTTTTTCAAGCCTTTGATATTTATTTTATGTTTCTCATTCTGCTTCAGCTTGTTGATTCATAATTCATAGGAGGACTTTTAAAGGTTAACTGGGTTAAACTGTTGGACCATGTTTGGGGAGACCCATATTCAAATCTCCACAAATGTCATGGAGTCCTCTGAATGATTTGGCGCCAGTCACTTCCCGAGATAAATCTATCTCACAGGTTTGTTGCTGTTGGAATAAAATGAGTGGGGAGACTCCTATTGAGTCCACAGGCAAAAAAATGGTAATATATATATATACATCCAACAAATAAGAACATAAACAAATGCATCTCTAACTTTGGTACAAGAAATTGATTAGCTTTCTGGGAACACATCTGCTTCATGTCTCTTCTATGCCTCAAGAAACTGTTAACAATCCTACAGGACAGGATGCAATAGAAGAACAAACTCATTTTAGCCAATGTAAAATTTGTTTTTGTCATTGAACAAAATAGGACTTGATCCCAACATAAAGGACTTCTATTGAAGTTATTTTAGAGCCTTAAAGCTTGTACTATTTAAAGGCACATCTTAAAGGCACAGTTGTTTAATTGGTTATGAATCCAAGAGAAATTCCTGCTTTTAAGTTAACCAGTTTTGAAGGATTTACATAAAGATTTTTGGTGGATGTATTTTTTTAACAATCACTGTGTGCATGTCTTCATATCAATGTTGACTGCTGGCAAATGTCTGGATTGTCCCTGCAGTTTTCTTGGGAAGATATCAGAAGGGATTTGCCATTGCTTCCTTCCTGGGGCTGAGAGAGTGAATGACCCAAAGTCACCCTCCTGGTTTAATGCCCAAAGGTGAGACTAGATCTCATTATCTCTTGGTTTTTAGCCTGGTACCTAAACTACTGCAACAGCTGGGTCTTCATCAATTATAGCTGTTTCTAAAATCTTAATTGAATTATATCTCCACATTTGGATTGCTAAAATAAGAGGAAAATGTAAATACATTATTGAAAAATAAAATACATTATTGCAGAGGATATGTCCTATAATACATAGTCTAACTATATAATATATAATATATATACATAATATATATATATATAATATAATATATAATAATATATATAATAATACTATATATATATTGAAAATTAAAAAAAATTAAACGAAATACCATAAACTATTCTTCCAAAGCTTTCTTGAACTGCTTGCTGTTACACAATTGTGTTGGAAAACAGCACTTTCTAAAATTTTCTACATTTCAACAAAAATGCAGAAAGAATTTGTTGTTGGTGCCTCTAAATTTGTAAACAGGGAAATAACATTAGTAGTAGTTTTTGTGGTTAATAGTAACTCAACAATTACTTCCAACAGGAAGAGCGGTTCAGGCGATTCTCTGGAAATCTGATAATAAAGAAGAGCAGAAATTCGACAGGGTTTGCTGGTGCAACAGTAACGATCTAAGCTGAGCGGTATTTGTTGTTGTTTTTTGCAATTTGTATGGCTATGTTATCACATACACAATTTTGTATGTGAAACAAATCCTATTTTCAAAACCAATATTACAATACATGGTCTACAGCGCGTATGTATTCCCATCATTAAGAGAAAAACCAGCATATAGCCAACAAAGATTAATTAGTATCCCAGCAAACTACGAGAAGACATACCACATATGAAGCAGAATCCAAATCTTGTAGTCAGCAAAAGGCAACATTCTCCAAACTGCACACAACTATTCATCTGCACGATACCCATTATGTTTTTTCTTTCAATGGAAGAAGAAAGTAATCTTCTCTTGTGGAATGCTACAATATCGTCTACGTGAAATTCTACACTTTTCTGTGGAATTTACCTCTACAGAAATATTCTGTATGAGCTGCCCATTGAAACAAAAATTCCTGAACCCAAGTAGTGATAACGTAAATCACACCACTATATATATATATAATATATATATATATAAATATATATATATATATATATATAGTTTTTTAACTCTCGCGTCCCGGAGCTACTTACAATTCTGTGCTGTTTTAGCTTCCTCAGGTGATGCCTACACAGGCCATCAGCATCAAGACTGCCTTCACAAACAAGACAAAAATAGAGTACTCCAGACACAATAATAGGCTAAGGCCTCAAATTTTAAAACCAACGGTGGTGAAACCCTCTGGACCCACATTACAAATCAGTACAGAAGCCTGATGATGGCGATGAGACTTCTGCTGAAACATTGCTGCAAGCTTTAAAGCACTACAAGGACGTGGGAATAATACCCGAAGGGAAGCTAAACCACGCACACCAACTATATATATATATATATATATATATAATATATATGTTTTTTTAAGTTTTCCGCGCGGTACTTACATGAATGCAGTTCACTTCTTCAGGTATTTATCCCACGTCCTGTCAGTGCCTTCTTAAAAGTCTGCCAGCAATGTTTCAGCAGAAATCTCATCTCCATCATCAGGCCTTTGTATTGAGTTTGTAATTGGGGGGGGGGTTTTTTTTTTTTCAGCGTTTCACCACCGTTGCGTTTTAATTTAAGGCTAGACCTATTACTTGTGTTTCAGGATAGCTGCTATTTTTTTTGTCTGTTTTGAAGGCAGTCTGATGTGATGCCGTTGTAGTATACTATACTGATTTTGTAAGCCATCCTTAAAAACCCCAAAGACAAAATTGACCTGGAAAACACAGGTATATACGAAGTTCCCTGTGCAATCATGGCCCGGCCCACATACAGTTGGACAGACCAATAGAAGAATAAGCAAACCCACCTGGATGAACACAAAAATGCAGTACAAAAAGCTTGAAACACACCGTTCATCACTCAGTCCAACACACGGTGAAATACCAACAGGTCACAACATTCAGACTTCAATGCACCAAATCCTAGCACTAAGAAAACCCATTGCCCACAGAATCATCAGGAGAAGCATAGAGATTGAAAAAGACCTGAAAGCAATGAATAGAAGAGATGATTCCACCAGACTTCAATCACTTTGGAAGCTGCACTCTCAAATAGAAAGATCTCCACACCAAAAGCCAGGCAAAACAGCTGGGCACAAACAGACTCCCCCTGATACCTCCAGACCTCAAACATACCCAACCAGGCACCCAGATGAAACCTAGACTTCCCTAATAGATAATAGTTGTCCTTCAAGCGCGAGGCCAAGCTGCACTGAAGCCTTTTCAATACAGAAACACAGTGTTGCCAGCCAATCAAAGCACAAAACAGAAGAAGAAACCAGAAACCACCAATCAAACAAACTCCTAAGTCAATAACACAGACAAGACTTCCCAACCAATCAGGATGTAGAAAAAAAACATCCTGACACAATAATGCTAGCCTCAATTTAAACACCAACGGCGGTGAGACCTGACCGACATACAAACTAATACAGAAGCCTGATGATGGCAGATTTGAGATTCTGCTGAAACGTTGCTACAGCTTTAAAGCACCTACAATGACTCGGCGAAAAAAACCCGGAAGGAAGCTGACTTGATATATATATTAAAATATTATAAAATCACTTACAAAGATGAAAAACTCGTGAAAGAATTAATGAAATTAGAACATGACAACAAAGCCCCCAACAACTCACAACAACACCTGAAACAATTAGATATATAACATTTCCAACAGAAACTCACCAAAAACAGAAACAGATGTCCTAACCAAGGATTCAATTATGCCATAGCACCCAAAAAAATCCCACAGAATCCACCATATGTCTGTAGAATCCAGCCTAACCAAATTAAATACAGATGAAGCTGACAGATAAGACACCAGATACCAACATCCTATGCACAAGCAAACCACCCAAAAGCAACTTGCACAAAGATGAATTCAAAGCAGCTACAAACCCTGAAAAATGATACAGCATATTCATACTCCCAGGCAGATAAGGGAATGCCCACAGTAGTACTAGACTAGAAAGACTACGAAACAAAATTGAACAGACCTACTCCAAGACTCCACATACAACCTATAAACGCACAGACCCAAACCCACATATCGTGGAAAATTAACCAAGAAGAATTTATAACCAGCCACATAAGGCAAAGAAATCCAACAGACGATCATCCCCAAGAAAAAAATCTTCCTATGCCCCAAACTATAGCGGCCTCGCAAAAATACACAAAGAGGCATTTACCTCTCAGACCACATAGTTCAGCTCCAAGGAACACCACTACAAAAACTAGCTAAAACTTAGCAAACAACTACAGCCCCATGCTGCAAACCGCAGCTTCACTATGTACAAAACTCATACCACTTCTTAGAATGATCAAAGATCTACACGTGGAACAAGAAGAGTTGCTTGTAAGTTTCAACGTGGTTTTCACTATTCACTCAAGTCCCGATAAAAAGAAACTTTTGAAAATCATCAAAAATTAAACTACCAACCGCTAAACACCTCATGAGAACTAACAGAACACTGCTTAACCAACACATATTTCAAAAGTTCCTATACAAGGACAAAGATACAAGCGAATGCAGGCAGCCCCTATGGGATACCACTGTCACCCGTCCCATTGCAAACCTGTTCAATGGACAGAATTCGCAATCCAGGAGGCTGGCTATGCCCACCCACAAGCCTAAACTATGCTAAGAGACATCGATGACACAGATTGTCGATTTGGACCCCATGGAAAAGAAAACCTAAACAAATTCCTAACACGACCCGATAAACAGCACACACCCCAAAATCAAGTTCACCATGGAACGGAAAAAAAACAAATCAAACTACCATTCCCTAGGTGTACTAATCTACAAAGAAGAGATGGCACACATAGACACACCGTATACCAGAAGAAAACACACAATCACTGCACTCAACCTCCAATCTCCACCCAAACCAACCCAGCACAGATAACTCCGTGGCCAAACACTAATCACCAGAAACCAAACACCTGGCAGACAAGACCACATATAAAGAATGAAACTATGCACCCTGCTAAAGTACTGACAGCCAACGGCTTACCACAAAAACACAAAATCAACCAGCTTGATCCACAAAAACACACTAAGACATAATAGAGACCAAGAAGATCAACAGACCTATGGAACAGCTGTCCTGCCCTACATAAGAGGTCACTGACAGACAAACATCCAGTAAGATACTACACAGGCCATCAACATCAAAGACGCCTTCAAAACAGACAAAAAAATTAGCAGCCATCCTTAAAACTCCAAAGATAAAATCTTGACCTGGAGAACCGAAGCAATACGAAGTTCCCTTGCATCATGCCCGGCCACATGACATTGGACAGACCAATAGAAGAATAAGTACCCGCCTGGATGAACACAAAAATTGCAGTAAAAAAAGCTGAACACACCTCCTCAGTTAGTTCCAACACATGAAAAGCCACAGGTCATACATCAACTTCAATGGCATCAAAAACCTAAGCCACTATAGAAAACCCAAGGCACAAGAATCATCAAAGAAGCCATAGAGATTGAAAAAAAGACCTGAAAGCATTGATAGAAAGAGATGATCCACCAGATTGTCAACATTTGTAAGCTTCAATAGATAACAGCCGTCCTTCACACGAGCCAAGCTGCACTGTTTAAAGCGTCCATACAGGAACAGAGCCAAATCAGGCCACAAAAACAGATAGAAGGAACCAGAAACACCAATCAAAGAAACTCCAACCCAATAAAACCAGACCAAGATCCCCAACCCAATCAGGATAGGGCTAGCCTCAAATTTAAAAACGCAACGGCTGTGACACCCTGACCCACATACAAACTCCATACAGAAGCCTGATGATGGCAAGATGAGATTCTGCGAAACGTTGCCTACAACTTTAAAAGCACTACAATGATGTGGGATAATACCCGAAGGAACTGACAGCACATATAACTATATATATATTTATATACTTATATATATAATATATATATATATATACTATATATATATATATATATAGATATATATATAATATATATATATTTGTATGTGTATGTGTATGCATGTGTGTGTGTGTGTGTGTGTGTGTGTGTTGCTGTTCAGCTTCCTTCGGTATATATCCCACCGTCATTGTACTATATAATTATATATATATAATAAAAACATAATAACTACTCAAACCATATAAATGGAAAACACAAACCAGACTCCTCAATCATCCCCTTAGGATAATCTCACCACCAGATATTCTTTTTCCATCCCTCACTTGGGTTTGCTGAATCTTTGTAGTGAGCAAGCGTTCCATAAGGTAGGAATAGCCCCAGAAAAAAGCACTCCGCGGAGCTCCACTAGATTGCAAGATTCAGGCAAAGGACCTGGAGTGTACCTATCCTATCAGATATGGTAGGAAGGACAGACACTGTCAGGGAGACGGGATCCTGCAAATATCCTGATTCCTGCCTTGTAGGGATTTAAAGTTGACAACCAGGACCTTGAATTACACCCAGAAGAAAACTGGCAGCCAACAGGTCGTATAATAGAGGTATAAGATTGGCAAACTTAGAACTGCATATGCCACTGATTTTGGAGCCAAATGAAGCTTCTCAGTTCCCTTCAAGGGCAGTTGAAGTGATCTTAAAGGACAGCCCTGTGTAAAGCGCATTGCAGTGATCTCAGCTTGGGCAAATCCAAACTTGTTCCAAGAATTTTACAGTGAAAGATATAAGTGTCAGATAGGGATGATCCCCTCTCTATTTTTACTTTGGTCATGCCACACAGGAGAATTCATTGGAGAATGTAATTATATTTGGAAGAGTTAGCAGTAAAAGGAAACCAGGCTATAAATGAACATGGTGGCTTAAATGATGATGATTAAATTCATCATCATCATCATGCTTTGTGAATTTCTTTCTTGTAATATGTGTCAAAGGGGGAAAAAAAATACCTTGCGTTGTCACGATTGAATATCTCTTCCTCTTCTGAGGATTCTTCAACATGAAATGCATCACTGCTACGTTTTTTCCATATTTTATCAAGAGAGTGATAAATATCCTTAAGCCAAGGAGACTTTTCAACAGAAATTGCTGAAGTCTAAGCATGAGGAAAGGATGTGAAAAAATGATAATAAAACTTAAGTCTGAGATTTTAATTTTCATGTTGCAATATCATTTTATTTATATTTCAGATTCAAATTTCAAATTATAGAATGTAGGTTCTTCCTGAAGGAATATTGTGGCTAGCAAATTAGAGCAAACTTGTGGGCTCCTAATTAGGTCATAAGGTTTAGCTCCCTCTTCATCTATGATAGAGAATTCTGGAATGTATTTTGTACTTCTGCTAATCAATGTTAATGATCAGTAATAGTTAGCTGCAGCTAAAAAAAATTCCTTCATTATTAACATTCCTAAACTTTGCAAGTGATGTTATGCTTAATACATGTTATTTAATTCGGGTTTAATTATGATGTGTGAAATAATTGTGTGCCTTAATGTTGTATGGAAATAAGGCTTTTATCAATTCACCTGGTCCATACAACTCTGGTTAAGTGAATTGTCACTATTATTCATATGGGATCTTTGCAAAAGACCAATCTTGCTTCATGCATGCTATCTCACACATTAATGAGTTTGACAGAGCTGGAAAAGAAGCTTGGAAAATCTTGAAAAGCCATGTTTATTCATATTTGGTATATTTAATAAGTCACAAGTGGTTGTAGCAAAACTTTTCTCCTAAAAGATGCATTAGCAATAATTTTAAATACACAAAAATACCTAAAACTGTAAGATGCAATTTATACATTCTCACATTCAGGCTTTCCCTTCGTTTTGTGAATCCAGCCATTGGGATTTATTCCATAAACAATTTTCTGGTCATCCACAATTTGACACAATGTGGGAACTATGTCATAAAAAGTTTTCAAATATTCAAAATATTGTGTTATTCCTAAATACATATATTTCAATATTTCAAATTGTCAGCCATCTAGAAATCACAGGTGTAGGACAGGCTGAGCTCCTGGACATTGGCTATTACAATTGCCTTCTTCTCATTCTACACAGAGAAGCTAGTTCTGAATTACTTCTACATGAGAAGAAAATAAGGGTGCTTCCTGTTCCTGAAGACAACTGATTGGCTTGCAGGATCTAGAAGAAATGCTAAGAACCGAGGGAAATTGAAAGATTCAGGAGGAACAGCTGAGAAGCTGCCATCTTTATCCACAGTATGGAGTGATTATCCTGCCTGGCTTAAATGATTTTAAACTCAATGAATGACTTTAAAACAGGGACAGCTACTTTTAGAGAGAGTACAACAGCTTGCTATGGACTTCAGTTACCAAGTAAAAGTCAACCTATGTTAAACACTGCACCCAATCCTGAAGTTTATTTACTCAGAAGAAAGCCCCATTTAGCTTAATATACTCCCAAAATGAGAGGATTATATTTTTATTTATTTATTTAAACGAATTTAAGTAATCATCCAACACACATAAGTGATTTTGGGTAGCTTACAAAATTTAAAAAAATCCAGGGAAGAAGGCACAGCCTCCTCACTGATGGACCATAAATCCATGCTCTTTCATTGGAGAGCCCTGATCATTAAGATTATGGGCTAAAGCTGCCTTGGAGGGATGGCGGAGTAAGGGGAAGTTGCAAGCCAGGTTGAGGGGAGCTGCATCTCCTCCCCTGGGCTTGGTCTTTTTCCCCCCGAAGATGACTGCAGTGGTAGTTTAAAATGGCCACCCAAAGAGGAGGATTCAGCTGGATTAAGATTTGTGCAGGAGGGAAGAAAGAGACGGATAATATCTGAACTGGGACAACTGGGAAATACAACTAAACAAAAGTATCCTGGGATTAAGATAATATGGAATTTTTAAGAAAAGAAAAGTGAGCGGCAAAATTACAAAGGAACAGGAAAAAAAAAGAAGAAAATATTTTTGACAGCTAAGCGAGACTTCGAACTGGGAAAGGAAGAAGCTGGAACTAAAGATTTAACTAAATTGGACTAAAATATTTTGGGAATAAACAGGCATAAAATAAAGCTGGATTTAAGATTGTCAAAAAATAATAATAAAGTTTACAAATTGGAGACTGGACTGTGCTGGAAATATTGAGGTTTTCAAAAAACCCTACATTAAAAAAATAAGGGAATAGGTGAAGACTTTGTATAATGGAGTGGCACCTTTTGACGAAAACTTGAGCTCAAACAAAACGGAAAGCAATCCTGTTTTCTGAATGAAATTTGTGTGGATATAATATTAAAGAAATATTGAAAAAGTAGAATGTTAGAAATGAAAGCCAGAACGCAGAATAACAGGAAAAAGCAAGGAAAGACTGACTGTGGGATTGATTGATAGTTTTTGGTATAACCTGGCTGGAATAACTGAGAATTTTAGAAAATTGAAGAAGAAGAAAGAGGGAAAGTAAAAGTGTTTTTTTGTATGGACTTTAATGATACATGAAAATTATAAGAGTGGTGTAATGATATATCTCTCAGGAATTAAAAATGGCATACTTAAAATATGAGAGAATTATACAGGAAAGAGGGAAATCACTTTGCTCTTGTTAGACAAAATGGAAATGACAATGAAGAACAAGATACAAAGAAGCTTCAGAGGAGGAGGATCCGATTCAAGGAGAAACATTTTAAATAGACACAATTAACATCAAAAGAACGGCTACAAGAAGTGGGGAAAGAAGGAAAGGTTAAAAGTTGAGAATTTTAAGGCTAGGTCCACTTGGCCGACGACACAAAACGTTATGCATAAGACCCAGCGGACGAGCAAATTTCGGGGTGGCTCCCATCCGTTTAATCGGTCCAAAAAGTGGTGAAAATTTGGCATAAACAGAACGGAAAAGAACGGGAAAAAAGCACCGGGGGTAGTAATGATAATGGGGATGTTAAACGGATGTTCATACCACGAAGCCTAGTGGAATGACGCGGATGGAAGCGGATGACACATCCGAAGGGCTTCCACAGGGGGAGAATTGCGAAGTGGATGCTAGCGGAAAGGGGCGGATGTATAGCAGATGACGCAGATGCATCACAGATGCCTATAGGAAGCAAAGCGGATGCACCGCGGATGTATATCGGATGCCAAAAGCATTCACTGTGTAAAGCATGCGGGGAGTATCGAATTGTGTCAGCTCGCAAACGGATTATAAAAGAAGAATGCAGCTCGCACGCAGTCAGCCATTCAGAAGAAATCACGTGCGCCCGATAACAGTCTTCAAAGAAACGCAATGGTTCATCAAGTCAGGGAAGACAGAGGAGAGCTGGTACTACGAGATCATAATGCAGCATCCCACCCCCGGCACTGACTCTGAAGCTGCTGGTGCTGCTGCTGGTGCGCTGGTGCTAGCTGCTCGGTGCTAGTCGTGCTACTGCTCTGCTGCTGCTTCTGCTGCGGCGCTGCTACTGCTGGTGCTGCTGCTACTGCTACTGCTATGCTGCTGTGGTGGAAGCCCGCCCCCAAGCGCGCTCAAAGCCCTACTTGCTAATGGCCCTGCTGCTCAAAGCTCCTGATACAGGCCCGTGCTGAAGCGCCGCATGCCAGAGGGAGGAAGAGGCAAGGGAAGGAGAAGGGAGAGAGAGGAACGTACACCTCTTCCGAGGGCATGAGGATGAGGTGCTAAGAATGCGTGCTGAGGGAGAACCGATACCCTTTGGAGAAAAGGGTCCACAGATCTTATATAGTGACACCAAGAAAAAAACAAGGCAGCTTGAAGAGCAAAGCAGAGAGCCTGGGCTACCTGGCGATTGTACGTCCTGGGATGGTGGAAGCAATGCACCCTGGTATGGCAAGCTAACACCTCAAAAATCTGGGCAGTCCGCTGTCAACTCATTAACTGGGAGATGTACGTCATGGCAAGTTGGCAGCTTCCTGGAGGGTAGGTTCGCACCACCGAGGAGCAGTCCTTTGACGACCCCTCTCTCCTCCAGACCAGGCCCGACGGAGACAGGCCAAGTCCCTCTTCCAGCCAGGAGCCAGCTTACCTGTCCAGGCAGTGTCTTCAGAGGGCCCCACAGCAGAGCACCCCCCTGGCAGAATGCACTCCCCAATGCTGGACGGAGGTGGAGGATCCCCTGTAAAATGGAGAGAAGAGTGGGCACCGCACGCAAGAGACCAACGCAACTCCACAAGACCCCCAGCTGCCACAGGACCGCAAGCCAGAGAGCGACACTGGGAGGGGCCAGCAGCCCACACTGTCCTCTTGGAGACGGGGAACGATTGACGAGGACCAGCACAGAACTTCGTCCTCAGTATGGTCCACCTGACAGAGGGATCGTCCAGCTGCACAACTTTCATCACCTACGTGATGCCACAACCCTGAGGGATATGCCCGAGGCCGCAGGTACCAAGGTGACTAGAAGGAGAAGATAACAGATTCTGCCCAACCCTAAGGGCACGCAGTGAAGCTGCTCCTACCCAGTCCAGGTCTGCTCCTCGCCCCAGCCTTCCAACGGCTTTCAAACAGCCTCTCACCTACCAAGGGCTCATGACTACCAGGACTTCGCCACAGCAGAAGCAGACCTTCCCAGTCCAGGCCGGTTCATCGCATGCCATAGATGCACAGCTCTCGCCCAGGCTTGCAAGGACCAGACAGCCCCCCCCCCCATCTACACTCCTCCTTCCTCATCCCACAGCCAAAGTCCCCTCAATCGACAATCTGTCATCAGACTCTTGTGGGCTGACATTCCAGGTTAGCTTGAATGAAGGCCTCTCAGCTCAACAGGACTGAGTCAGCTCTCTTGAGGAGCTTCTGAACACACATGCCCGCTGTTGTAGCTCTCAGGGGCCAAACCCCCAATGGTGCCTCAGACCCAGCATGTCAAGGCCTACAGCCACCTCGCACGTCCGTGCCCCGCTTAAAAGCTGAAGAACCATGACATGACTCGGGCTGAGGTATAGTGCTAGAGACATGAGTTGTTCTTACTCTGTTCACTTTATCTTTGGCTTAAGACACTTTATTGGGTCTTTTTGCTTTTTTAAGTAAAGTCATACAGTTTACTTAAGACCAGTTTTATAACGGTTATCTTTGGGCTTAACACACAATTCAGTTTACTTGGTTCATTTTGCAATTATTTAACTAAACGTCATAAAGGGTTTACTCTACAGAAAGTTAATAAAAGGGTATATCTTGCTTAGAGAACTTGGTTCATTCTTTTTTATTCAATAAAGCGTTGAGAGAAAACCTTGAAAGAAATGGTTAAGCTTTGCATGC
The DNA here is from genome assembly GCA_004320025.1 of Laticauda laticaudata. NCBI lineage: Eukaryota > Metazoa > Chordata > Lepidosauria > Squamata > Elapidae > Laticauda > Laticauda laticaudata. Next base: position 3,811 of record BHFT01003152.1, on the reverse strand, counting down.
TTGTTGGGATAGATAAGGATAGTTTGTGGGCAGATAAATCTCCAGTGCAAGCATAGTGGGGCACTGTGTGGTCCACCCATCCCAGCTGCCACACATAATGGACTTTTGTTATCAAATAACATTTATTCGGATTGAGCAGCAACGACATTTCATAAATAACAAAAGTCTTTATTAATGCCCTATTCATTGGTAGGACGCACTCAACATGATCAATGGCACAACTGTCATCAGTGTATATTGAGACAAGCTCAAGGAAAGCATCCATTTAATCATCCTTCATCCTCGTCTTGCCACTCCACCTGCTCAGCTGGGATTTGGCATCAGTGTTCAGGAGTTTGTGCTGCTTCTTCCCTTCACGTGAAGCTCTGTTGGGGCGCTTGTACATCGCAGCGAGTGTCTATCCAGAGATTTAAGTGCCTATGCCTCCATTCCCCAGGCTCCATGTCCCTCATTCCTTGTTGACGTCCACAAGTATCTGTTCTGCACACTGGTAGGGGTGTGCATGAGATTGTGCAAGGATGTCAGCAAGCTTCCAGATAGCTCCTCACAGTCTCTAGGGTGATGCTGCATGGTGTGAGAAGTATCTGGCAACCTGTTGGCCAGGATGCTAAAGGCGTCTCTCCACCACCCGTCTTGCCCCTGGACAGCCTGTGTTGAAGATCCTCCTTCACGGGTTGAAGGTATCGTAGAAGTGTAGCGCTTCATGAAGGTAGGTTCTGAGGGAGACGGCGTCATCACCAACGGTGAAGTAGGGCACATCTTGTGTGTCATTGGGTAGCTCCGGGTCTGGATCTGGAAACACCAATGATAGGTTGCAGTTCCAGCCATCCTTGAGGTCCACTCGGCATTGTAATACCTTGGTATTCTGAAGCTCACCCCGTTGCTGAACTCGTGTACATGAACTTGTAGTCAGCCATCAACCATGGCAAAGAGGATGAATACTCGAAGCAGGCCCTTTACGTTGACATAAGTGGATTCCTGAGTTGGCTGGGAGCTTTGCAGGCATGTGCTTCCCATCTATGGCTCCAGACAGTGTGGGGAAAAGTTTCCACTCTCTGATACCACTGTTCTGCAACTTTCCTCCAGCCTTGTTGCAAGCTGGTGGGGCCTTGAGGAGCTCCTCCATGTAATTCTTCGCATGGATGTGGACCTGCACCACTTCCTCTGACTTTAGCTGATTCGGTGTTGCGTGGCTCCCTCCATGCATACCTGCATGTTTTTTGTATGTGGTTCCAGGGCCAGGTGGCGCAGGAGTCAGTGCGCACTTCAGCTCCCGAGGTCCAGGTTGCATGCAAGTTGGTGCTAGGCTTGGTCAACCTGGGTCTCAGAACGGTCTACACAAGTTCATCAAACATGCGCTGGTGGCATCCTCCATGAACCGTGATGGAATGCACGACGGGTCTCCATTCCTCAGCTCCACACTTACTGGTCATACAGTCTCCTTCTTTCCTTGTGTTAAAAGGTGAAAGCAGTCTGAACAGGGTTTTGGTTCTGGTGATGAATGATTGCAAGCTACGCATACGGACTGTGCCATGATCCATGGTGGAGAAAAGATGGATGTGTGGGAAAGACCAAAGACCAACGGGTGAAGAGGTTGTACCACCACGGTGCGTGGACTCATACTGAGATCCAGATGAATTTCCTCCCCCTTTTTATAGGAAATATCGGTTAGTCCGGTAGTGTCCTTACTAGCGTACTCTAGACATACTGCATGACATATAAATATTCCAAGATACATCCGCAGAACAAACCTTTTGTCATTTTAATCCTTTATATACACGATGGCATCACGCTTTTTACATCATTTTTTTATTCTATTTCCGTGCTACTAATGCTGTGTTGGAACGTTCCGTGTTGTATCTTTCGTTTCCTCCCTCTTTCCATTTTCAGCTGCAACGCGGAATATGAAGTGAGGGGATGGCCAGAGGATGCCAAGAGGATACAGTGGACGTTTAAATGGCATGAATAACGGACATAGAACGTTTTGTTGGCCGCATATATGCCGCGGATGTAGCCATCGTACACGACGCGAAGTTGCATCCGTTAAAAGTTTTGTGCAACTCAAAAACTTCTTGCGTGGATGGAAATCTCAGTGGACAGATGCTCGAGGGATAAGAGCGTATGAAACCACATAGTCAGTGAGTAACATCAAAACAGAATGCATCACCGTTTTCCAATGGATGGCAATTAGCTTATTTTTAACGTTTTAGCATCTCTTTGCGCATCCGTTGGTGCAGTGGGACAGGGGCTTTAAAAGAGGCAAATCAAAGGAATCACCTGTGAAGTAAGGGAAAGGAAGAAAAGAACCGCAGCAGAAAAGGGGAAAGGACAGATCCTAAGAAAAGAGGGATATAAACTGGAATGAGAAAGATATAGGGAAAAGAGGAGGAGGAGAAAGCAGGAAGAACAAGGTGCATGAATAAAGAAATACGAAATAGTAAAATGTTGAAAAGAAATTGTTTTTATTCAGATATAATGGTTGGATGAATTTAAAAGAGGGGATTCCATGGGGTGGTGGGGCGGGGGTGATTGGTTGAACAAGGGGTAATAGAATATTTCTGGCAATTAAAAATATTTAGAAATAGGGTAACATAGATAAACATGATAAGTCTTTAAAAATTAAGGGGGAAATTGTTGGCGGCATCCAAATGAAAAGAATATAATGATTATTATTGTAACTTCTTTAATAAATGGCTTATTGGGAATCAAGATGAGGAAATAAAGGTATAACTTTTTAATACATTGAAGGTCACACTCAAAGCAAGTAAAAGGGGGGGAAACCTATACTTGTTTTTTTTTTTTTAGTGTTAAATTTGTCATAATTCTAAGAATTTATAAAAAGAAATTGTGTAATGGAAAGGGAATATGACAGACTAAAGAACCGAACTAAATTTAATAGTTACGACTATTAAAAGCAAGGAGAACTTTTTAAATTATTAATAATTATTAATATTATTAGGCAAACTCATATTGTTTATCTTTATTTTTAAATAAATTTAAACGAATTATAATCTGAAATAATTGACATGAACAAAAAGATGTCGTTGACTGAAGATTTAATGAAAGCAGCGCTATACTTAATGTTGTTGTTTCCTCTCTTACTGGAAAATTTGAAATGGAAAAGGTAATAATAGAATTAAGTATGCATATATGAATTTATTAATTGCTGTCATATAATTTGTATGTAAACGGTGATGACCCGGAAATATGTTGTCCACTAAAAAAGGATTTGTTGTTTTAATGTGAAAACTGAATTAAAAATTTGTTTTTAAAAATCCATTCAGTCCACACTATGTTAGTTATTGTTCGTTGTTGTTTGTTGTTGTATGTCTATTCACAGAAAACAACACGTGTACACAGCAAACCAAGATAACTATGCTGGGTTTCGTATCTCAAAATCACTGTGAACACTTCCAGAGTGTTAGGACTGTGTGATGTATTGCGACCGGATTATGGGCAGTGGGGGATCAGATATAGATTGGCTTCCTGCAGGCTGACTACTTCTTTTCTTCTTTCTTCTTCTCTTTTCTCTTCTTCTTCTTCTTCTTCTTCTTCTTCCTTTTCTTCTTCTTCTTCTTCTTCTTATTCTTCTTTCTTCTTTTTCTTCTTCTTCTTCCTTCTTCTTCTCCTTTCCTGCCCTTCTCTCCCTCTCCTCCTCCTCCTCCCTCCTCCTCCTCCTCCCTCCTTCTTCTTTCTTCCTTCTTCTTCTTCTTCTATTCCTACCTACTACTTTCTTCCTTCTCCTCCTCCTCCCTTCTTCTTTCTTCACATCATCTCATCATTATCCATTATTTTAAATTCAGGTTTGACA